>JAREIK010000011.1:0-107905 GCA_029783825.1 Sapria himalayana
CTATCTATCTATTGTGTATTTGCCTATCAATTTGTCTATCAATTTGTCTATTAATCTATCTATCAATCATTCATTAAATCTATCTATTTATTTATTTATCTACTATTTATCTATCTAACTATTTGTCTATCAATTTATCTATCTAACTATATATATATATATATATATATATATATCTATATGTTTATCTATCTGTCTATCTATCTTTCTAATTATCTATATAAATGTCTATATATATATATATATATATATATATATATATATATATCTATATCTATCTATCTGTCTATTTGTCTATCTATACATCAATCTATCCATCAATCTATTTATCTATATATATGTTTAGCTATATATCTGTCTGTCTGTCTGTATATATATCTATCAATCTATCTATTTGTATATTTATCTATCTATTTGTCTACATATCTGTTAATATATCTATCAATCTATTTGTCTACCTATCTAACTATCTATACATCTTCCTTTCCATCTATTTATCAATTTATATATCTATCTATCTATCCATAAATCTTTCCATCTATCCATCCATCAATCTTTCTGTTTATTTATTCATTTATCTATCCATCCATCTAATCATCTATCTATCCATCTATCTATCCTACTATCTATTCATCCACCAATCCATCTATATATTCGTCTATTTATCTATCAATTTATCTGTCTATCAATTCGTTGATCTATCCCTCTATTCATCCTTTAATTTATCCTTTTAGCTATTTATCTATCTATTCGTATATCTATCTCTTTAACTATTCAATTATCTATTCATCTATCTATCAATCTTTCTATATGTTTATCAATCCATCTATATATATGTTTATCTATCTATTTATCTACCTTTCTATATGACTTTGTATATGTCTATCTATTTGCTTGTCTATTTGTTTATCAATTTTTATATCTATTTGTCTATCTATTTATCTTTTTATCTATCTATCTATCTATATGTCTGTCTATCTACTAACCTATCTATCTTTCTATCTATTTGTCTACCTATATGTCTGTATATGTGTTTTTTTATATACCTATCTATCCATATATCTATCACTTCATCTATCTTTTTTTCTTTCTAGTCTATTTGTTTATCTATCTATCTATCTATTTATATATTTGTCTGTCTATCTATCTATCTAACTAACAGTCTATCTGTCTGACTATATGTCTGTCTATCTATCTATTTGTCTATCAGTCTATCTATCTTTCTATCTATCAATCTTCTATCTATATGTCTATATATCTGTCTATCTATATGTATATATAACTATCTATCTATCTATCTAATTATTAGTCTATCTATCTATTTATATATATATTTATCTGTCAATCTATATGTCTATCTATTAGTTTGTCTATCTATCTATCTATTTGTATATATATATATATATATATATATGTCAAATTATCTACCTACCTATCTGCATATCTAGTTATCTATCTGTGTATCTATCTATTTGTTATCTATATGTATATCTATTTATCTAAATTTCTATCTATTTATATATCTATCTATCTAACTATCTATCTATTTATCTATCTGTCTGTCCGTCTGTCTGTCTTTCTATTTGACTATTTGTCAGTCTATATGTCACTCTATCTATCTCTAGCTATTTTTTATCTTTTTATCTATCTATCTGTCTGTCTGTTTTATATTTATTTGTCTATCTATCTATTTATTTGAATTACTTTTTTTATTTTTTTTTCTATCAATCTATATAACTATTTGTCTATCTATCTATTTGTCTATCCATTTTTCTCTCTTTAAGTCTATCTATTTGTCTATCTATCTGTAAATTAATTTGTCTAACTATATGTCTTTAATATGTCGATCTATTTATTTATCTATCTGTCCATCTTTCTATCTATCTATCTGCCTATCTATCTGTTTATCTATTAGACTATCTATCCATCAATCTATCAATATATATATATATATATATATATATATATATGTATATCTATCTATCTTTCTATATATGTATCTATCTGTTTATATCTATCAATATATATATATATATATATATATATATATATATATTTATATTTATATATGTATATCTATCTGTTTATATCAATCTTTCTATATATGTATCTTTCTATCTATCAAATTATCTATATATATATATATATATATATATATATATATATATATATATCTGTCAATTTATCTATATATCTATTTTTCTATCTATCTATCTTTCAAACTATCTATCTATATGTCTGTCTATCTATCTATCTATCTATTCGTGTATCTATTTGTTTATCTATATGTCAAACTATCTATCAATCGATCTATCTATATATCAATCAATCAATCAATCAGTCTATCTATTTATGATTCTATCTAACTCAATATCTATCTTTCTATATATGTGTGTATCAAACTAAATGACCTTTATTTCTATCTATCTATGTACATATTTATCTATCTATCTATTTTTTTGTCTATCTATTTGCACATCTATCTATATATCTATTTATTTATTTATTTATTTGTCTATCTATCTGTATATCTATCTAACTATGTATCTAACTATTTATCTATTGATTTATCTATCTATCTATTTAATTTTTATTTGTGTATCTATTTGTCTATCCATCTGTTTATTTGTCTATCTATTTCTCTATCATTCTATTAATCAATCTATCTATTTGTCTATCTAACTATCTATATATTTTACTTTCTATATTTTTATCTATATAGTTATCTTTATGTCTATCTATTTGTCTATCTATCTATTTATTAATCTATCTATCTATCTATCCGTCTATCTATCTATTTATATATTTTGTCTATATATATATCTATTTATCTGTATATCTAACTGTCTATTTATCTTTAAGTCAATCTATCTATCTATATATTTATCTATCTATATATTTATCTATCTATTAATTAATTAATCTATCTATCTATCTATCTATCTATCTATCTATCTATCTATCTATCTCTCTCTCTCTATCTATTTTTTATTTATGCGTCTATCTATTTTCTTTCTATTTATTTATCTATCTTTCTATGTATTTATCTGTTTATTTGTCTATATATCTATCTATTTCTCTATCTATACAATTCAAGAAAAATCTCATATAGCTAGGGACAATTCCCTAGCTAAATGGCCATTTTACAGGCATTAAATGGGATATAGCGAGGGAAAGTGTCTCTAGCTAATAATTTAGCGACGAAAAATCCCAAGCTAAAAAAGATATTTTCCCAACCTAAATTAGCCAGCTAAATGATAGTTTCCATTGCTAAACGGATATAACGACTAATGCTATCCAAATCTAAAGTACTCGTCGCTAAATATTACAACGGAAATAGTCACTAGCAAAATTAATTTAGCGACAAAAAAATATCTTCCTAAAATAAAGATATCCCTAGCTAGATCTTTTAGGGAAAATTTTCTTGATAAATTAGCAAGGGAAAAATCCGTAGCTATTTTAATTTCAAAATTATTTTCAAAATTTAATTTTTTATAAAAATTTTAATTAAATAATTTTATATTTTTATATTAAATTAAATAAAAAATAAAACTAAAAATGATAATTTATAATTAACAAAAAATAAAATCATTCAATAACTTATTCAAATACAATATTTTACATTATTAAAACAAAAAAATAAAAAAATTTTATTACATCTTATTCAACAATGTATCTACCGACAGTGCATAAAGTATAATCTATTCATATATTGATGTTGTTTTATCTCCCTCTACTCCTCTGATCATCTTTCTGCTGCGACAAAGTTGTCCGAGTCACGGTGCATCCTGTCTAGTGAAAAATCCATTCACTAATATAAGCTTCGTATGGTGAATAATGCGGTACCATATATGTATAAAATATAAATCACTAAATCAAATCAAAATAAATAAATAAAAATTATGTTTTGATAAATATATAATACTATAATATATATGTACATATATACTAGTATTTCACTCGTACATATATAAACTACAGTAATATGTGTACGTATATACTATATACATATATACTCAGTATATATGTACATAAAATACTACAGGATTATATGTACAAATATACCGTATTTGTTGTGTTGCTGCTGTCGCTGCCACTCCTGTCACTATCGTCACTGTCACTGCTGCTGCCACTATTACCACTGCTGCCGCTTCTATTACCATCGATGCCACCGCCACCACCGCCACCATCGTTGCCACCATTGCTACTGCTGATAATAGAAGTCAAGCAGGTGATGATGCTCGACAAATGAACTTCCCTGCCAACCACTCGTTTTGAGATTGAGTTAGTTTTTGACGAGGCGGTGAGCTACTTCTCCCAAAATAGGACCTGATATTCCTCATGGACCAGAAATACACGACACTACACGAGCATCATCATCATTATCAAAAGTCCTAGTACAATTTGAACCAATCATTGCAGAACCTAGAGCAAAAAAACTTATTTACTTATACGTTCTCTTTGTACCATGTGATATTTGCAAATTAACATAATTACTAAGATTTTTAACACTAACCTCTATCTACCTGGCTAGCCTGGACCAGAAATATCTTCATACCATGGCTTTAGAGAAAGTCTAAGATCCATGGCTTTTATTACATGCATCAGTAAGCAATGCACAATGATGACCAGACCAGCCCGAGCAATTATATGTTAAAAACTGTGTCTGTGTGTAAATGGGCATGTGTGTGTGCATGAAAATATATACATGTCTACAAATAAATATATGTACCCACATATGTATATACTTGGTATATATATACATATATACTACCGTATAAAAGTACATATATACTGAGTATATACATACGTATATGCTACAGTAAAAAAGTACATATATACCGAGCATATACATACGTATATACTATAGTATAAAAGTACTTATATACCTAGTATATCATATGTATATACTATAGTATATATGTATGTATATACTGATTATATACCTGCAAATATACTTAGTATGTACGAACATATATACTCAGTATATACCTACTTATATACTCAGTATATACATAGATATATATTTAGTATATACATACATTTATACCAAGTATATTTGTATGTATATACTATAGTATTATATGTACGTATATATAATCAATAGTCTTAGATGATACACACACTTGTACTTTCATGCAAATACACATATCATCAAAGACAACAAAAGAAAATAATATAGGACATAAAAAACATGCATATATGGATCTCAGGCATGGTCATCATTTCTAATTCTTTTTCTTTGTTACTCCATGCAGATAGAGAACATTATTACACTTGCATATGGAGTAAAGCATACTACATTTACAAACAAATAAATGATAATAAACAGTCATAGATCTGAACTGTGACAACACAGATTTACACAAAATAAGAGTGTCAAGAACAAACCTGTGTATGCATGGAATTAATTTTTTGGTTCATCTCACAGTTTAAGAAGCTAAGGTGTTGTTCCAAGCACCATGAAAGACCAACCAAGCCTTTTACATACCTATAATAGACTAAAATTCTACCCAAAAAATTCAGGGACACACAACTCATTCACAAATTTATAAAAATAGTTATTATAAACATGAACAAACACAAATTAAAGTTGATAGTTATAGAAATTCAACAAAAATCTAAACGATGTCTAGCAATGATGTTTAGAGAGAAAGAGAGTGCAAAAATTAAATTCTGAAATCGATAAATATGGGACCCATGCATTGGAATGACCGTAGAAATGTCTGAATGCTTTGAATCAGAATTTTTTCATGCATCTCACATCATGTGTCCTAAAAAGATTCATTATTAGCTAGGTTAATTGACAAAGCAAAGAACAAAACTAGAATAAAAAAAATTAAAACCAGCAAAAAAATCTCATCATGTTTTGCTCCACATAGACAAAAATCAAATTCAGTTCAAAAATAATTCTCATACAAAATCATTCTCATACAAAATCATTCTCATAATTAGTAGGGAATTTTGTGCTAGCCTCTCCTAGGAGTTTTAGTAGGAGAGACTAGCACATATAGTTATGAGCCTTATTTGTATTATATGAACCTGACCAACAGACACTCTCATGCTATGTGCTTACATATTGTTGATATTATATCTTTTGCCATTTAATTTCAAGTTAGTACAACAAATTAGTATTATCCCATTTATAATTATATGTTAGTAGACATATAGTATATGTGGTTATAAATAGTTATATATAGTTAAACATATAGTTATATATAGATATATGCATACAAGTAGTTATAAGTATATATACATAAATCTATACAAAGTTATAAACAATTATATAGATTTACATATATGTATGCATATATGCATACATAATGAAAAATATTGTTATATTTATTTATATAGAGTTTTTTATTGTTATACTAATATTTATATATAGTTATACACATATAGTTAAACATAATATTTTATATTTTGATCCATATAATTTTAAATATAGTTACATGTGGTTATACATATAGCTACACTTATAGTTAAACTTATATTTATACATGTATGTATATATATATATAATCATATAATTTCATATATTTATACATATAGTTATGTATAGTTATGGATATACTAAAATACATTTTTTATACCAATATATAAAAATGTATATTATATATATTTTGTTAATTATATATTTAAATATAGTTATGTATACAATTTTTATAGTTATACATATAGTAACATAGAATTATTTATAGTTATATGTTATTATACATTTAATATATATAGTAATAAAAATTTATATATCATTAAACATTAAGTTATATATATATATATATTCATATGAGTTGTTATATTTAGTTATACATAAATATATACAAAGTAATAAACAAATATATAGATTTACATATATGTTTACATATATGTATAAATATTTTAAAAATATAGTTATATTTAATTATATAAGGTTTTATTTAGTTTTAAAAATATTTATATATTAGTTATACACATATAATTAAACATAATATTGTATGTTGTTATACATGTTATTATAAATATAGTTACATGTGGTTATACATATAGATGCACATAAAGTTTAGCTTATATTTATACATGTAGGTATATATATTTGTTCATATAATTTCATATATTTATACATATAGTTATGTATAGGTATAGATATACCAAAATACATATTTTATACTAATGTATAAAAATATTTTAAAATATATGTTATTAATTATAATTTTAATATATTTATGTATAATGTTTTTATAGTTATATATATAGTCAAAGACAATTATTTATAGTTATGGATATAGTTATAAAATTAGTTTACATAGTTGCAAATATAATAAAATATAGTTATAAAAAGATTTATATAGTTATATAAATATTTATAAATAATTATACATATATAGTTAAACATATAGTTATTGATCATCCTCAACATCATCCTAGCTTTTTATCTATACAGGACTTTTAAACATTTGGCTCTCTATAAGAAACAACTTATGTTTGTTTATTTACCAGAGGTTAATCAGCATACAATTAGTCCAACATGAGGTTCATCATAAAATTTGCCCACTAAATCACTATTATACTCTAGAAAGTAGCATTCAAGATTTTCTCTATGGCTATCACATAATTGTTATGAGTTAACAATAATACGACGTATCATCATTATTATTAATTAAGTAATATCTTAACTATTTGAAGTTAGTGGTACTAATCATACTTTTTCAATTAATTATTTTTTAAATTTTTTATACTTTTAATTCTTTTGTTTTTGAGTGCACTCTATTTTTAACATGAAACATTAGATATATTTATTTATTATTTTCTTTTTATCTCATTATAATGTTTTTAATTTTATAAAAGTTAATAATATTACTATGATGCTTATTTAGTAAAATAGTATCAATGTTCATTTTATTATTTTGGTATATTTATTTTATCTTTCCTCTTTTCCACTTAAATTAAAGTCTTTGAATTGTATTCCTTACCAATTCAATTTTACTATTGGTACAAGTATCAAAAATTGTCGAGCATGCCACTATGTTTTTTGAGAATTCACCACATAATGTGCCAACAAATACTATAAATTTCTTGAGTGAAGTATTTTAAAACATTCTCTAAGTTTGTCATGTTCTTCATCTTCTCGCAAGGTTAAAGTTTCTTAATATTTTTTTTTTACAAATTTAATTATTAACTTTTGCATTGTTGATCTGTGAGTTAACAATTTTTTTTGTTGGTAAATTTCTATTTTTCTTAAATCTTTTTATATACTAGCTGATGCCATATTAGCTTATGCTAATATTATATGATCTACAATATAATATAACATTATTGTTAATCTTATTATTTTGAGTTATCCTGCTAAATAACTTAATTTTAATTTTAGAGTTAACCATGTTTTTTTTAGATATTTTTGTAGGATTTATATAACTTTGTGGATGACTTTTCTTAGAATTGATCATGTTGTTTATCCCTATTTTTGTCATATTAGAGGATAAATTAGATGCTTGGTTTTCATTAAACTTTTTTTATTCACTATCGGTTTAATTTTTTTGTTTTGATAAATTTAAAAATTATGAAATCAAGCATAAAATAGATTATTTTTATTAATAATGAGGTACACATAAGAAAATATGTTAGCATTTTTATAGTATGTCAAGAGAATATTAATAAAAATATATTTTATCTAGATTACCTAGAATATTATATAATATTAGTATGTAAGATGACTTTTATTATTTTGTTATTTTTATAAATAAGTATTATCGTATTACATAATTCATATCTGATAAAGAAAAAAATAATTTTTATATATTTATACATTAATTTTTAAAAATAATTGATATTCACTAAGAATATGAAATACAGTTTTTTAAAAATTATAATATTATATAATATACACTGTGAGAATTTATATTTTTCTTGAAAAAACATAAAGTGATTTATCTTATATTTTATGTAACCATTTTATTTTCATATTAAAAATAAAGAGATTATAAAAAATATTCAATTAAGACAACTTGAAAATTTTGTTTATACGACATTTTAGGATGAAAAAACTATGTTGACAAATTACTTAATCACATTTATATTTTATTTTATTTTTTTCAAATTGTATTTCTTATCAATTATTTAATCACATCATTTATCATTCGTGTTGTAGGGGGCATGAATTTTGTTCAAATGTTTCTTTAAAAGTAAGAAAATAAATTGTCATCTCGTGTCTTTCTAGGCCATTGTAGTATTCAAAAAAGCATAACTGCAATTCATCATTAACACAAATTAGTAATTAGGTGATATAATTTCTTTAAAGATTTTTTTCTTCGTGGCAATCTATGTGAGGCTAGAGAGATTGTTTTCAAGTTAACTCACATTTTGGTTTTCTTTGGAATTTTGTGGTCAATTTTTTTTAATGATTTTCTTACTTTTAAATACCATTTAGCCAGAACTTATAATAATATGAGTAAGTTGAGTTTGACATTAATTATTATAGATAAAAATTCATATAAATTGTGATGATTTCATATTTATATAATATGAAATCAATCATTTGTTAGTAAAAACTTTCTAACTGCTAATATACTAGATAAAAATAATGATGATATTAGAGAAGAAAATCTATTTTAAAATATTTTAATCATATATATTTAAATCCACTATTATTTTATGTAATGATTGTGTTTTTTTTTTATAAAAAAAATATTATTATAATTTTATTTTTTATTTGTTACTTAATTATGCTTTTTTGAATAAGTACGAAACTAATAATATTTTTTTATTCTAATGAATTAATTTTATATTTTATTATATATATATATATATATATATATCTTTGATCTTATTTTGAATTAAAAGCATTTATACCTCAATGTCTCAAGAATTATGTCTTGACTTACTAATAATTCAACTTGTTACTTTATGCTTTTGCCTCTACAAGTATTTATACTTATGGTATAGATTATATCTCACTCTTGTTTTATTTAATTAATAATTAATTTTTAATAATACATTTAATCTTAATGATTAAAATAATAAAATGTATTTGGAAAAGTCTTTAAGATTCATATTTTTATGATTTTTTTAAGTTAAATATATTATTTCTATAAATATAACTCGGAGGAAAGTTGTGTTATATTAATGTAGGTGATACTATTATTATATATATATTAATGAATTGAATATTTTTATATTCAAATATTTTTTTTATAAAAGTTTTGAATAGCTCAATGATTTAAATATTTTTTTTTAGTTTTTAAGTAATATATTTAAATGAATAAATTATTTTATTCTAGCTTATGTTTATGTGATTATCTCTCGATGAGTTTTCCATTGTCAACTCTACTAGATATAAAGAAAATTATGAAAATATATTTTCTCTTATTCTTTAAGATTGATATTAAAAATGTTATCAATATTGTAAATCTTTTATTAGGTTCTCTCAAGAAGATGTATGCTGTGGTCCTATTTATATTCACAAATATATGAAAATATATATGGAATTGCTTTTATTCTCTGAGTGATTTAAAATATTTTTGATTATTTGATTATTAATATTATTTTTGGGTCTTAGTAATAATAGACCATAATATCAATTATTATTTTTGCATAAACATACATCTAATAAACATGAGATTTTCATATTTATCCATTTGTAATGAGTGATTAAAAACCATAAAATAAAGATTATGATGTGAGCTCATATTTGTATTAATAAAAACTTAAAGATTGATAACTGCTATAATTTAATATTTTGTATATAATAATAATAAACTAGCATGTAGCTATGAATAAATCATTCTGAAATATATTCATGATTATTAAAGATAAATAAGACACTTCTCATGAAGCCAATTTTCATCTCTCTTAACCAATATTTTCACATATATATTTTATTTCTTTTCTCCCCATTTTTTTATGTTGTATAGTTTATTTTTACAAATTTGACATTTCAAATAATAAAATAAAGATGTTTTTTCACACATAAAACATAATTTAGTCATACATTTGAATCATAAAAAGTATTACCTAGTTTAAGCCATGGGTTTCTCAAGCTAGATTAACACCTCAACTAATCTTATGATCCCTAAGCATTGGTAGATGCAAGCCCCTATAACCAAAAGAGAGGAATAGGCATTGATAGAGAGAGTCAAACATGTCCATAAACTTTCTAGTTCAACTAACCATAAGGCTATTGTGCATTATGGCTTCATAAAAAGTAATACATAGTTTCATGCAAGTATCAAGCTTAAAGATATTTCTTTTTACATAGAAAATAAAATAACATCCCATGAGGATTGTTCAAAGAATATTTCCTTATTCCAAATGAAGAAGATTATGCAAAGAATTTCCTTCTTAACCAACCAGTAGTTTTTTGATGATGACAAAAGCAAGATTACAAATGAACCTAATCATGTTGCAATAGCATAGAATTAACATGTACTCTAATGGTGGGAATAATTCGATAACCTGGTGACAAAAATCTAATCATTTGCTAGATATAGAGCAATACTTCTCTATTTTCTTTTTTTGCTGACTAAAGATGTGATTACTAGTATGGCATCCAATTGAGCATGGTGAAGAGCTTCCATGCACCAAAAAAATTAATTCCTTATGGTCATAGTTCTGTTCTGAAAAAAAAGTAAAAAACTCACGAAACAAAACTAAATAAAGGTAATGCGCATTGCACAAGGCTCCGTCTTAGTATGGAGTCAGAGATAATTCAATATATTAACAATATTATCCCCAATAATTAGAAAAGTTATCTTATGGACCATGAACTCGAGACCTAACACCCTTGTATGAACATATTTATCATCACACCAAGGCAAAACGTATATTTAATAGAGTTATATATAATTATATATAACTCTATGTATAATTATATATAGAGTTATATATAATTATACATAGAATTATAGATAATATGTATATTAATTATATGTTGTTAATTATTTATTTAAATATAGTTATGTATAATATTTTTATAGTTATACATATAGTAAAAGACAATTATTTATAGTTATATGTCCTTATACCTATAGTACATTTAGTTATAAATAGAGTTATATATAATTATATTTAATTATACATATAGTTATAAATATGTATGTAGTTAATAATATAGTTATTTATAACATTTTTATAGTTATACATATAGTAAAATACAATTATATATAGTTATATATTATTATACATATAGTATATTTTGTTAGAAATAAAGTTATATAGAATTATACATATAGTTATAAATTATTATATAGTGAAAAAAATAGTTATATATAGTTATAAATATAGTTATAAAAATAGTTTACATAGTTACAAATAAAGTTAAATATAGTTATAAAGTGTTTTATATAATTATAAAAATATTTATAAATAGTTATTACACATATAGATAAAAATTAGTTATATATATAAGTTGTTATAAGTTTTAATTATAATTATAGTTACATGTGTGATTGCACACATTGTTATACATATAGTTATAAATGTAGTTATGCACGTTGTAGATGTAGTTATATATAGATTTTCATGTAATTATATATTTTAGACATATAGTTATGTATAGGTATTGATGTAGATAAATACATTTATATATAGTTATACGTTGATATGCATATTGTCAAATACACACACACACACACACACACACACACATATATATATATGTATGTATGTATATTAAATATATGTTGTTATATTTATATATAGTTATGTATACTATTTTTATAGTTATACATATAGTTAAATGCACTTATATATATATATATATATATATATATATATATATATATATATATTTATGTGTTATTAATCTTGGGATCATCATATTTACATAAATTATTATGTAAATATTAAATAAATTGTTATATACACACTGCTCACCTAAAACACCAACACCCATTTTGTGATTAACATCTAAAACCACATGATTGTCTGAGTGGCAAAAAACATGGATATCGAGCCTGCATAACTATTGTGCAAAATCAACATCCACACAATGAGAATTCATTATATCACACATGCATGCAGTATGTATACACATCATTGTATATAAGCAATCCAAGCATACCTTGGTGATTAATGAATTTGATACTTGTAATGATTTACCGCTAACATCTAGATTTATTGTGTGCATAAGGAGGATCTACTAAAATTTATATAATTGTGGTAATAACTTCACTATACATGATATCATACATACACAAAGATCTATTATTTAATTTCTATGGAAAATACAATATATGGTAACTGTTAGGGTAGAAGAAAAATTTTGAAATAACAAATAGCAGAATCAAACACACTTCTACATTAAGATAATAGATGAAGAGATAGGGTTGAAAGCATACCTCATATCAAAAAGAAACTCATGGCTGAAGGAATTCTCACTTACTCTTCTATTAGGTTTTGATGTATCCTTGTCGAGAAAGTGAGGCTGACTGTAAAGGACTAAGAGCAACTCCAACAATGCTACCTAAAATAACTAACAAAATATATTAAAATATTATATTATCTATTTTAACTAATTACTTTTTTATGATAACTCAAACAATGCTATCTATTTTAACTAACTACTTTTTTATGGTAACTCTAACAATGCAATCTATTTTAGCTATCAATTCAACTAACTTTAACTAACTTTCAAAAATAAAATCTAAAATTCAATATGAATGTCATATCATCAGCATATTAATGAAATGCAAAATCATTCTTGTTTTCCATTTTCTAGTGAAGAACAACAACAATTTCATCAAAGGAGATAGTCTGGAAGTTTATTTTTTTAACATCAATGTCTGGTTTATAAGGAAAGGGTATCTCTCTTGTTTTTTCGAGTGGCAGAGAAAGCCTTCCAAAAATTGGAAATCTATAATTAGATTCACCTTAACATGATAAGGAATGATGCTCCCGTGATAGATGCCATCGTGTGTGCGTTTGATATCACAATAATTAAAAGTGAGAGAAGTTTTTACAGTTTCTTCACCATGAGCAGAGATTGTTCCAGCATCAAGGATCAACCCAAAAACCAGTTTTCTTCTATTGCTATCAATTAGATAGTTGATGTCCACTAAGTGAATGGGAATAACGTTAGGGTTTTTGATGAGAACATCAAATATGATATCTACTTTCTCGAGAATAATGAAAGGAAGATGAATAGCAATAACATCCACAGTTGGCTTTCCGAACCCAATTGGCTCTTCAATTTTTTCCCCAATATCATGGATGAAATCCTTAACTTTCTCCATGAAACCCACCTTCTGCTCATCTGGAGAAGCCATAACCTGACTGTCAAAATAAAAAAGCAGGCAATTTATTATCATCACTAGGATCATAACACGAAAAAAAAATTGATTGTTGCATAATAATGATCTCAAAAGCATATGTCATGATTCACGAAATGGCATCGACATTAGACCAAAAACAATAGAAATGAACTAAGCCACAAGCACGACCCCATTAGTATATCACATTGATGCATACTTACTTTCATAACTCCCTACACCCAAATTTATCTCTCATATCAAAAAAAAAGTCTATCAAGAAATTAGGCAATAGGGCATACTTTTTGTTTGATACCCAATTAGAGTTCTTCAAACTGATGAGAGAGATGGAGATGGAATCACATGAGCTAGCATGGAAAGATGCATGCGCATAGTTTTGTGTTACGTATGATTATTGTTGAGCAATCACATAAGTTCTATCTGATTTGTATTACATGATCAGAATCAAATTAATGGAAAGACTTACCAGTAAAAGGTGCCTGTGTTCTGATAAATCTCTTCCTGATCAACATCACTACGATGCACGTTGTGGAGAGAGAAGTTTTGTCTTCCAGAGGCCACCTCAAGAATCAAAGCCCGTTAGAGTTGGAATCTGGCGAGGGTTTATAGATCAGGCAAGAGTAACTATAGATATGGGAAATTGATAGCTTGATGCAAAGGGAGTTGATTTTTAAGTTTAACTCATCAAAATAATTAAATAGAAGCGGACACCGAGCCTCTTGGAGATGCTCTTAAGTGCTTATTAGAGTTGTATCTTGAGTCTCGACAACAAGTGAAGGCAGAACTAAAATTACCCAGATATTTTAATTTTTAATTATCAAAACACTAAATAAACAATAAATAATTAAAATACATAATGACTCCTTTTTTTATTTATTATGAAAATATTTTCAACAAAGTTCATGTGTGTGTAGCAAGGTACACATGAAAAACAAACACCTTGCAATTTTTATTATAAAATTAATTAAATAATAAATATATAAACAACTTCAAAAAATAGATGTTTAGCTTTATAACTAGAAAAAAAAATAAAATGGCTACACAATTTACAAACTTCATATAGCAATACACACTTGAAAAGAGTTTTCTAGCCACACTCCTACGTATTATAAAACACTCTTTATGTTAAAAATATATAAATATATATAAATATAAATAAATAAATAAATAAATAAAAAATATATATATATTATGGTTATAAAATTTTAAGAATTCATATTAATTTTTATGAAGATAATATGAAATAATTTTTAAGGCATAAAATTTCATATTATTTGATATCATTTATAATTTTTAAAATTCTAAAAATTACTTAAAGTGAGAAGATAATAAAGAAAATTTATACTTATTATTTTAATAAAGACTGAATATTAAAAGCTAATAGGAAAAATATTACTAAATTATTTATTTCTTATAAATTTTAGTAGGGCAAACATCTGTGTATTTATTTTTAAATATTAATTTATTTCTTTTAAATTTTAAAAAAATTAATTTTTATTATAATTCAAGATTTTCAAATTTTGTATTAATTATTTTTTTAAAAGTTTCATATAATCATCCCAATTTTTTTATACTTATAAATAATATTAATATTTACTATTTTATTCGTCAATTCAGATATTTTTAAAAATATTTTCTATTTAATCATACAATAAATTTGTTTACCTTTATATTAGTAGAAATTTTAATGTATGTTCATTTAATTTTTAAAATATCTTAAAAAGTTAATATAATAATAAAATTAATTATTTAATGTTACTTTAATACAAATTTTTAAGTTTCTTAATAAAAAATTTTAGAAAAATTTTTTATATAATTTTTTAAAAATTTATAATCATAAAAATAGTTATTTTAGTCCTTTTTAATATAATTTTTTTTGTATTTTTATATTTTTTAAATTATTTATTTAAAAAATCATTTTTTTATAATTTTATGAGGAGAATGTGTCTTTCAAGGATCACTCATCTATAGATTATAACATACATTTAATAAACAAAATTAAATAAAATATTAAAATAAATAATAAATAAAAAAATTTAAATAATTAAAGATTGGCTAGGAAAATTCTATTGTTAAATCCATCGTAATATTCAGGATGTAATTAACTTGGAATGTTTCGTTGCTAAATCCATTGCTATATTCCGGATTTTATTAGCTAGGGCAATTCCATCGCTAAATCCCTAACTATTTTCTGGATTAAATTAGCTAGGGAAATTCCGTCGCAAAAGGAGTCGCTATATCCCAGATGAAATTAGCTAATAAAATTTTGATGCTAGATCTGTCGCTATATTCGGGATGTAGATAGCTAAGTAGATTTCGTCGCTATATATGTTGCTATATTCCAAATTTAATTTGTTTGGAAAATTCTATCACTGAATCCATCGCTATATTTCGGATGTAATTAGCTAGGAAAATTCTGTCACTAAATTCGTCGCTAAATTTGTGGCTATATTCTGGATGAAATTAGTTCGGGAAATTTCATCGCTAAATTCGTCGCTATATTTCAGATGAAATTAGATAGGAAAATCCATCGCTAAATTCCCCACTTTTTTATGTGCGGAGTTTATGTGGCTATTATGTTGCTAATCTATCGTTAATCCGTTGCAAATTTTTATTCCAATGAAAATCAGAATCTCTTGCTATTCCCTAGCTAATCCCTCACAATTTAGCTAGGGATTGATCCCTAGCTAAAATTTCCTAGCTAAATGAACATTTTTTTTGTAGTGATATATCTATCTATCTAACTATCTGTCTGTCTTTCTATCTGTCTTTCTATCTATCTATCTACCTATCTATATATCTATCTATCTATCTATTTGTAGATCTATCTATCTGTTTGTCTGTATGTCTGTCTGTCTATCAATCTATTTGTCAATCTATCTATCTATCTATCTATCTATCTAACTATCTATATAATATTCTATTTATCTATCTAATTGTATATCAATCTATATATCTGTTTATCTATCTATGTATCTATATGTCTATCAATTAATCTATCTACCTATCTATCAATCTGTCTAATTATCTATCTATCTATCTATATATCTATCTGTATTGTAATTTGTCTATCAATCTTTATATTTATCTAATTATCAATATGTCTATCAATTATCTATCTATCTATCTATCTATTTGTTTATCAATTTATCTATCTATCTATTTGTTTATCAATTTATCTATCTATCTATCTATCTATATGTCTGTCTGTCTATCTATTCATCTATTTATCTAATTATCTATCTCTCTATCTATCTGTCTATCTATCTATATATCTATCTATGTTTGTTTGTTTCTTTCTTTCTTTGTATCCGTCTATCAATCTATCTATATATGTATCTATATATCTATATATCCATCTCTCTATCTATTTATCTATCTATCTATCAAATCATCTATATATCTATCTATCTATCTATCTGTCTGTCTGACTGTCTATCTATCTAATTATTTATTTATTTATATTTCAAATTATTTATCTATCTATCTACCTATCCATCTATCTATCTATTTATCTAACTATCAATCAATCAATCAATCTATCTATCAGTCTATCTATATGTATATCAAACTATCTAATTATCTATCTATATAACTATTTATTTATATGTCTATTTATCTATCTATCTATCTATCATTATATCTATTTATCTAATTGTCTATCTATATATCTATCAATATTTCAATCAATCTGTCTATCTATCTATCTATCTATCTATTTATCTATCTATTTATTTATATATCTAATAATATGTCTATCTATCTTTATATCTATCTTTCTATCTATCTGTCTATCTATATGTCTATCTATCTATCTATTTATCTGTGTATCTATCTTTCTATTTATTTATCTATCTATCTGTCTATCTATTTATATATTTGACTATTTATTTTTCTATCTATCTAGTTATATAAATGTTTATCAATCTATCTATCTAACTATTTATCTATCTATCTAACTATTTATCTATCTATATATCTATCTAACTATCTATCCATCGATCTATCTTTCAAACTATCTATCTATATGTCTACCAAACTATATAACAATCTAACTGTATAACTATTTATATGTCTATCTATCTATCTATCTATAGATCTATTTATCTAATTGTATATCTATATGCCTATCTATCTTTCAATCTATCTGTCTATCTATCTGTGTATTTATCTATCTATCTATTTATTAATATATCTAAGTATATGTCTATCTATCCATATATCTATCTTACTATCTATTAGTCTATCTATCTATCTGTCTGTCTGTCTGTATGTCTATCTATCTGTCTATTTATTTGTCTATCTATATGTCTATCTATATGTTTATATATTTGACTATCTATTTTTCTATCTATCTAGTTATTTAAATGTCTATCTATATGTCTATCAATCAATCAATCTATCTATTTTTAATGTGTCTATCTATCTATGTATATAACTATCTATCTATCTGTCTATTTATCTATATATCAGTCTATCAATATATCGATCTATTTATTTGTATTTCAATCAATTAATATATATATCTATTAGTTTTTCTTTCTATATATCTCTGAATCTATCTATCTATCTATCCCTTTCTATCTATGTATCTATCTGTCTATCTGTGTATCTATTTCTCTATCTATCTATCTATCTATCTATCTGTCTGTCTGTATATATATATATATATATGTGTGTGTGTGTGTGTGTGTGTGTCTTTCTATCTATATATATATTTCTTTCTATCTGTCTATCTACCTATATATATATATATATATATATCAATCTATCAATATATTTGTCTACCTACCTATCTATCATTCTATCCATCTATCTATCTATATAACTATCTATATATTTGTTTATCTATCTATCTATAGATAGTTAATAGACAAATAGACAGACATATAGATAGATAGAATGATAGATATATATACACATAGAAACATAGACAGATAGAAAATAATAAGATAGACAAATAGATAAAAACACAAATAGTTAGAAAGATAGATAAATAGATAAACAAACATATATTAGATGGATAGATATACAAATAGACAAATATATATATATAGACACATATACATAAAGAGACATAAATAGATAGAGATAGATAGACAGACAGACAGATAGATAGATAGATATAAAGATAGATAGATATACAAACAAACAGACAGATAGATAGACATATAGATAAATAGACATATATACTGATAAACAAACCGATAGATAGATAAACAGATAGACAAATAGAGAGATAGACAGATATATAAATAGACTGATATACTAATAGAAAGAAATATAGTTAAATAGTTTAATAGATAGACAAGTAAACATATGGATAAATTGTTAGTTAGTTAGTTAGTGAATTAGGTAGATAGAAAGATAAACAGATTGATAAATTGATAGATTGATAGAGTGTTAGATATACAAATAGATAGATAGATGACAAATAAACAAAGTGAAAGTTAGACATATAGACAAAAATATTTATTTAAATATAGATAGATGATAGATATACAAATAATGTGATAGACTTATAGAAAGATAAATAAATAGATAGACAAATAAATAGATAGATAGATATATATATATATATATATAGAAAGATAGATGGATAGACACATAGACTTATATACTGATAGACTATTAGATAGATAGATAGATAGAGAGATAAATAGATTAACAAATAGATAGATAGACATATTGAAAGAAAGATAGATTGATAGATATATAGTTCGGCAAAAAGATAGATACACGGATAGATAGATACACAGATAGATAGACAGATAGAAAGATAAATAACACATAGATAGACAGATAGATAGATAAATTGATAGATCTATAGATAGATAGATAGATAGATATATATATAGATAGATAGATAGATAGATATATATATATATATATATATATATATAAGAAAATAGACATATAGATTGAAAGAAACATAGATAGATAGACAGATAGATAGACTAACAAATTGATAGATATATGGATTGAAAGATGGATATAAATGTATGTGTATATATATATATATCTAGATAAATTGACTGATAGACTGATAGACCGTAAGATATTTAGACAAATAAACATATAGACAAATAGAAAGATATATAGTTAGATAGTTACATAGATTGATAGATAGACATATACACATATAAACAAATAGATAGATAGATAGATAGACATATAGATTGATAGATTGATAAATTTTTAGATTGATATACAAATAGACATTTAGATGGATAGATCGACAATTAGATAGATAGATAGTTTGAAAGATTATAGATAGAAAGAAAGATAAGTAGAATGACAGATAGACATATAGACAATCAGATCGATTGATAGATATATAGATAACCACATAGACTTATAGAATGATAAATTTAAACCCATATTAAGTGATAGAGAGATAGACATATAGACAGAAAGTAAGATAGACAATTAGACATAAAGATAGATAAAAGGATATATAAATAGATAGAAAGATAGATAGATAAATAGATAAATAAATAGAGAGATATAAAGATAGATAGATAGACAAATAGATAGATAGACACATAAACACACACACACACACACACACACACATATAGTCAAATCGATAGATAGACAAATAGATTGATAAAAAAATAGATAGTTAGATAGACAAATAAATAAATAAATAGAAACATAGATAGATATTAGATAGATAGTTATACAATTAGATACATATACAGATAAATATATATATCAATAGACAAATAGACAAATAGAAATAAAGATATGTAGAAGTATAAAAAGATAGACAAATAGTGATATATACTATTTGATAAATAGTTAGATAGATAAATAGATAAATAGATAAACAGATAAACATCTATTTTAATAGAAAGATATATAAATAGATAGATAGATATGTATATAGACATATAGAATGATAAACATATAGACAGATAGATTGATAGAAAGTCAAATAGAATATAGATAGATAGATAGATAAATATATAGATAGACATATAGATAAATTGACAGATAGATAAAAAGATAGACAGGGTATACAGATTGACAGATTGACAGTTAGACATGTAGATAGAATGATAAAGTGAAAGACAGATAGATAAAAAAACATATAAAATAATACACTTGTATTTTAAAAGATAGAAAGACAAATAGACAAATAGAAAGATAGACATATGGATAAGTAGAAAGATAGATAGATAAAGAGATATACAGATAGATAAATAGCTTTATAAACACATATATAGATAGACTGATAGTATAATAAATGAATAGAGAGATAGACAGAAAGATAGAAAGACAGACATATATAGATAGATAGATAGATAGAGATATATATATATATAGACAAATTGACATATAGACAAATAGAAAGAAAGAAAGATAGATAGACAATTAAATAGATAGATAAATAAATAGATAAAAAGATAAATCGGAACATATACAGATAGATAGATAAAAATATATATATAAAAACATAAAGATAGAAAGATAATTTTATACAAATATCTAGGTAGACAAATATACAGCTAGATAGATAAATAGATATATAAAGAAAAAGATAGATAGATAGATTAACAAATTGTAATATAGATAGATAGACACATAAACAAATAATCAGATAGAATGATTTAAATTATACAGATAAGCAGATAGGATATATGTAGATATACAAATATATAGATACACCCATATATAGATAGATAAATAGATAGTTAGATAGAAAGAAAGGAAGATAGACAGATAGACAGATAGTTAGATAGTTAGATAGATAGATTGGAAGATAGATAGATAGATTGAGATATAGACTTATAGATAGATAGAAAAATAATCAAATAGAGATATAGATAGATAGATATATAGATAGATAGAAAAGTAGATATTAAGATAGATATAAAGATATATTGATAAATAGTTATATTATTAGATAGACAGATAGATAGATAGACAACAATCTAGATAGACAAATAGATCAAAAAAATGATATATAAATAGACAAATAATCTAATAGAGAGATAGATAGATTGATTAACAATTAGATAGATAAATTGATTGTTTGATAGAAAGAAAGATAATTAGATAATTAGTGAGATAGATAGACATTAGACAGTTCAACAAATAGATATGTAGCTATATAAACATATAGATTATTAGCCAGTTAGATAGATAGAAAAATAGTAAGATAGATAGATATATTAATAGATAGACATATACTTAGCTAGACAAAAATATAAATAGTTACATAGACAAATTGATATATTGACAAATCGATAGATAGATAGATAGTTAATATACAAAAAGACAGATAGATATATAGACAGCTACACACACACACACACACACACACACACACATATATATATATATACATACACATACAAATAGATAAACCGATTTACTAATAGACTAATAGATTATAAGATAGTTAGAAAATTAAAAATATATATATATATATATATATATAGATTGAATGATAGATTGTTAGACAGATAGAAAGATAGATAGAGAGTTACAAATATACATAGATCGACATATAATCATTCATACATATAAATGTTTAGATATATAGATAGACAAATATAAAAATAGATATATAGACAAATAGAAAGATAGCAGACAGAAAGATAGACAAATAAACACATAGATAGATATATAGATAGATAGAAAGATAGATAAATAGACGGATAGAAAATAGATATATAGATAGATGTATCAATAGATAGATATACATATAGATAGATAGATAAAAGATAGATAAATAGATAGAAAGATAGATAGACATAAAGATAAATAGATAGTTAGCAAGATAGTCATATAGAAAGATTGATAAATATATAAATAGATTGATAGGCGAATACAAAGATATGCAGATACAAAGATAGGTAGATTGATTTATTGATTGACAGATAGATAGATATACATATAGAGAGATATATAGACAGATAAATGAATAGATAGATAGACAAATAAAAAAATATATGGACAGACAGATATATAGATATACAGATAGATAAATAGAAAAATAGACAGACAAATAAATATATATATATAAAGATAGGTAGTTAAATTGATAGAAGATTGATATAATGGAAAATAGACTGATAAACATATAGAGAGATAGATAGACATATAGACAAATTGTTAGATAAAGAGATAGACAAATAGATATACTGATAGAGAGATATAAAGATAGGTATAAAATATGATGATAGATAGATTTATAGATAGATATCTAGACATACAAATGGATAGATAGAAAGATAGATAAATAGACAGATAGATATTTAGTTAGTTAAATAGATAGACAAATAGATAGATATACAAATAGATAGATAGAGATATATATAGATACATAGATAGATAAATAGATAAATAGATAAATCGATAGGTATATTGACAAATTGATAAAAAGACAAATATATAGATTAGTAGATAGATATATTTATGGGTAGATAGATAGATAGATTGACTAATAGACTGATAGGCAAAAAGACAATTAGATATATAGATAAATAGATGGATAGATAGATAGACAGACAGAAAGATAGATAGACAGATAGATAGCTTGACAGTTAGATTGTTAGACATATTGAGAGAGACAAATCGAAAAATAGATAGATAGATAGACAGATAGATAGATAGAAAGAAAGAAAGATGGATGGATAGATTTGCACATAGACAGATATAAAGATATACAAATAGTAATTTAGACAGATAGATAAATAGATAGATAGATAGACTGATAAACAAATAAATAGATAGATAGATAATAATGTAAATATATAAATAGATAGATTGATTAATATATAGATATATAGATTGATTAATATATAGATATATAGATAGATATATAGTAAGATAAATAGATATATAGATAAATAGATAGTCAATAGATAGACATATAAGATAGATAGACAAATAGTTAGATAGTTAGATATACAGATAAACAAATATATTGATAGATAGATATATAACTAGATAGATTGATAGATTGATTGACAGATGTAAAATAAGATAGATAGATAGACAAAAAATTAGATAGTTAGTTAGATAGACAGATAAATAGATAGATAAATCAAATGATAAATAGATAGATAGATAGACAAGTCGATAAATAGATTGAGAAATTTAAAAATAGATAGATGAACAGACAAATAGATATACAAATAAAGAGATAGATAGAAAGACAAACAAATAGACAGACTGAGATATAGACATATAGATAGATAAATAATCAGATAGAGATATAGATAGATATATAGATATAAAAGTAGATATAAAGATATATTGACAAATATTTAGATTGATAGATAGACAGACAGATAGACAAAAATCTAGATAGACAAATAGATCAAAAGATATATATATATAAATAGGCAGATAATCTGATAAATGGATAGATATATAAATTAACAATTAGATAGATAGATTGAATGATTGATAGAAAGAAAGATAATTAGATAATTAGTGAGATAGATAGACATTAGACAAATCAACAAATATATAGGTAGATAAATAAACATATAGATTGTTAGCTAGTTAGCTAGATGAAAAAATAGTCAATTAGACTGATAGATAGATTACTAGATAAACATATACATAGTTAGACAAAAAGATAAATAGTTACATAGACAAATAAATATATTGACAAATAGATAGATAGATAGATATACTGATAGATAGATAGTTAATATACAAAGAGACAAACAGATATATAGATAGCTACATAGATATATAAATAGATATACAAATAGATAAATAGATTTACTGATAGACTAATAGATAGAAAGATAGTTAGAAAATTAAATATATAGATTGTTTAAAAGATAGATTGTTAGATAGATAGAAGATAGATAGTTTTACAATTACAAATATAGATAGATCGACATATAATCATTTAGATATATAAATTTTTGATATATAGATAGATAGATAGATAAAAAAATAGATAGACAGATAGAAAGATAGCAGATAGAAAGATAGACAAATAAACACATATAGATATATAGATAGATATATAGACAAATAGATATATAGACAGATAGAAAAAAGACATATAGATAGATGTATCAATAGATAGATATTTAGATAGATAGATAAACAGATAGATTAATAGATAGATAGATATACATTAAGACAAATAGATAGTTAGGAAGTTACACTACAAGATAAATCCCATATAGCTAGGGACAATTTCCTAGCTAAATGAGCATTTTCCATCACTAATCGGTATATAGTGATGGATTAATGATAGATCTGTTCCCTATCTAAAGTGCTTCTCGCTAAATATTAGCAGAAGTGTCCCTAGCTAAAAGCATAGCAACGAAAAAATCTCTTGCTAAAAAAAAATTCCGTAGCTAAATTAGCAAGATAAACATGATATTCCGTCGTAAAAATAAAAATAACGACGAATGATTCACTAGTTAAAATGTTGGTCTATAAATTTTAGCAATGGATATAGTCCCTAGCTAAATAAATTTAGCGACGGAATATCCGTCGCTAATTTTAATATTTCCCTAGCTAAATTAGCCAGGGAAAATTTTTTGGCTAAATTAGAAAGGGATTTTTTCTTGCTAATTTAGCAAGGAAATTTTCCCTAGCTATTTTAATTTCAAAAATAATTTCAGAATTTATAAAATTTTAAATTTTTTTAATTAAATAATTTAATATTTTAATATCAAATTGAATAAAAATTGAAACTATAAATAATTTATAATAAAAAAAATAAAATCATTTAACATCTTATTCAAATTTAATATTTTACATAATTGAAACAAAAAAATAAGAAACTTTTATTTCATCTTATTCATTAATGTAACTACCAACAGTGCATAACGTATAATATATCCATTCATTGATGTTACTTTCTCTCCATCTGCTCCTCCGATCATCATTATTCTACTGTGACAAAGTTGTCCGAGTCACGACACATAATGTCTAGTAAAAAATCTCATTACTTATAGTTGCTTTGTACGAAGAATAATGCGGCATCATATCTGTAAGAAAATTAAACCACTCAGTCAAATTAACAAAAAAAAGTTATGTTTTGATACATATATAATCATGTAGTATATATGTAAATATATACTAGCATTTCACTCGTACATATATTATTGTAGTATATGTACATATAAATAGCAGTTTTATGTGTAGATATAAACTGAGTATAAATATACTCAGTATATACATACATAAAATATTGTAGTATTAAATCTATGTATATACTAAATTTATTCGTACGTATATATCTCATTTGGCGTTGTTGCTACTATTCTCGCTACCATTCCTACCACTGCTACAGTTGTCGCTGTCACTGCCAATACCACTATTGCCGTCGCCACTACCATCGCCATCGCTACTGTCACTGTGGCCCCCACTGTGGTTGCTGCTAGGTGTTGCCGTTGCCGCTACTGCCACTGCCAATGCATGCTACTGCTGCCACTGCCACCACTACTATCACCACTACTATTGCCACTACCATTGTTGCCGTTACCGCCTCCGCCACTACTGCTGCTGCTGCTGCCACTGCTGCTACCGCCACTATCGCTTCTGGCACCACTACCGCCACTGCCATCACTACCACAACTATCGCTGCCGCAACTACCACTGATGATAATAGGATTTTGCATACCTATAATAGGCTAAAACTCTATCTAAAATTTTTGGAGAAACAAACATATTCACAGATATATAAAAATAGTTATTATAGACATGAACAAAGAAAAATTACAGTTGAATGTCATATAGTTTCAACAAAAATTTAATTAAATAATTTAATATTTTAAAATTAAATTTAATAAAAATAGAAACTATAAAAAAAATTTTTAATTAATAAAAATCATTCAATAACTTATTCTAATACAATATTTTAAATAACTAAAACATAAAAATAATAAAACTTATATTACATCTTATTAATCAATGTATCTACCGACTGTGCATAATGTATAATCTATCAATGCATTGACATTGCTTTCTCTCCCATTGCTCCTCCGATCACCAAACTTTCCGCTTCGAAAATGTTGTCCGAATCACGGTGCTTCATGTTTGTTGAAATATGTCTTCACTTATACAAGTTTTGTATGAGAAACAATGCGGTACCATATCTGAACGAAATTTAAACTACCAAACCAAATCAAAATAAATTAAAAAAACTATGTTTTAATAAATTTATATTGATGCAGTAAATATGTACATATATACTAGCTTTTCACTCGTACATATATTACTGTAGTATTTGTACATATAAACTATAGTATTATGCGTACATATATACTGAGTACATATATACTCAGTATATATGTACATAAAATACTGTAGTATTATATTTATTTATATACTGACTATATACGTATGTTTATATCACATTTGTTGCCATTGCTGCTGCTCTCGCTACCACTGCCACTCCTGCCATTACTATCGCTGCCACTGCCATAGCTGATGCCGCTGCCACTGCTACCATTGCCACTGTTGATGATGCTGCCATTTCCGGTGTCATCGCTACTATTGTCGTAGCTACCGGTGTTGCCGCTGAAGCCCCTACCACCATCGCTGATGCCGCTGCTGCCGCTTCTGCCTCTGCTGCCACTACCGCTGCCATTATCGTTGCCGCTACCGCCGCCACTACCTTTTTAGTTGCCGCCACAGCCATCACTATCGTATATGCCACTACACAATATAGGCTTTTACATACCTATAATAGGCTAAAAATCTATCAAAAAATTCAAAGACACAAAAACATATTCACCGATATATTAAAACAAATATTATAGACATTAACAAACACAAATTAAAGTTGATTGTCATACAACTTCAACAAAAATTTAAATGATGTCTAGAAATTATGTTTAGAGATAAAGAGAGTGCAAAAATAAAATATTTTTAGAATAATAAAGATAAGATAAGCTAGCCCTCTTTTTGATAAAGCTGAAATTGGTAATTATGGGACTCATGCATTGGAAGGACCATGGTAATGTCTGGATGCTTTGAATCAGGATTTTATCTTTTCTCTCCCATAATGTATCCTGCAAAGATTCATAATTTGTTTTATCTGAAAAGCAAAGAACAAAACCAGAATAAAAAAATTTGAAACCTGCAAAAAAATATCATAATTATTTATTACACATAGACAAAAATAAATAATAGTTCAGAAATAATTCTCATACTCAATCATCCTCATAATTTATAGGGAATGCTAGCCTCTCCTACAAGGATTCGCAGCTGGATCTCGGAATGCTATCTAATGCGCCAATATTGTTAACTGTGACTCCATATAGAACATATGCTGTTGCATTTATTTTTCAATTTCTTTAATTTCTTGCATTTCTTCCATCAAATTAGTTATCTGCTCATCCCTTCTGTTTCATTTCGGTCTCTATATCTACAATACGTTCATTTGTTTCTAGTGCTTGTTGTTCGACCGCCTCATCTACCATTATCAAGATAGATGAATTAGAAGCACGATTGCTACAACAAAATGCCACTCTCTTAGAGTTGATCCCGTACACTCACTGCTACTTTCAACCTCCTATTGTCTCCAAATAAATAGGATCATAATCAATTGGTCAAAGATTTATAGAACCCTCAACCTGCTGATGAGTAGCTGTCACACGTTCCTTCATTAGGTCCTGATAAAAAAATAAAGATAAAAAACTATTCTAGATATACACAAAATAAAATAAATATTATGCATTCAAAATAATTTTTATAATGTACTTTAGTTTTATAAAGTCTAATTAATATAACAATTTTCTAACTTAATGCACATTAATCGAGCCACAAGTGAAAATTGCTAATGTGTTTTACAACCAGGCCACAACTCTTTATCTGCAGCTTTAAGTATTTCATAAAATTTCTGAGCTTCATGATTAGGTGGTTCATCCATGTAATCCATATTGAAGTCAACACCAGTAGCTTCCATGATAATTCTATGGTATGTGTTTGATGATTCTTCACCACAAGAAAACGATTCGATACCATCATTTTGGTCAATATTCAGAGCCATTGTACTTTCCCCAATATAAATCCAAACAAAATAATTTGGCACAAAGACATATTTTCCCAAATGATATCTTATAGTGTTTGCATCACGAAAAGGAATATTCTTACAGTTTTGATGATTACATAGACACTTAATTCTTTCTCCATCCAGCAATCTCGATTGACTACATTCAAAATTGAAGAAAGTTCCAAGCCCAGTCAAAAAATATTTAATTAAAAATCCATTAATAACCCTTTGGTACATCCACGGACGATCTGAGCTCATATAGCCCTATTTTATTTACAAAAAATAATGCCCAATCATTATTATACATAAAACATTCTATTACTTCAAAATATACAAATAATAAAATAAAATTACTTACAGATGAATATTTAAAATTTAAATATCATGAATATCGAGGTAATGTGTTTGCAGAATCTACATTAATAGATAATGTAATTTTTAGCATGATAAAGATTAATAGATATCACAGTTATACTAGATAAAGGGTACAAAGTATGATAATGCACAAGAAATGAATGCAAAAAAAGACATTTAATGTTTGAATGAGGAGAGGGATATAGAGAGAGAGAGAGAGTTAAGGTGGAGAGAGAAAGAGGGCCAGAGAAATGGGGAGACGAGGGGAGAGAGAGAGAGAATGAGAGAGAGAAGCAGGGAGAGAGGGGGAGAGAAATGGTGAAAGGGAGAGAGAGAAAGAGAGAGAGAGGGAGAGAAAGGGAGAGAGAGAAAGTGGGAGAGGGAGAGAGAGAAAGTGGGAGAGGGAGAGAGAGAAAGTGGGAGAGGGAGAGAGAGAAAGAGGGAGAGAGGGAGAGAGGGAGAGAGTGGGGAGAGAGAGAGAGAGAGAACAAGTAAGAAAGGAGAGCGAGAAAGAAAATAACAAGAGAGAGTGTGTGACACAAAGAAAAAGAGGAATAGAGTGACAGGAAGAATTAGAGAGAGAGAGAGAGACACATAGAGAGAGTACTGTTATAATGAAAAATTATATAAAAGAAAATAAAATTTCTTCAGTATAAACCAATCAAATATTATATCTTTTATCATACATAAGTTCATATTTGGGCCTGAGGCCCAAGGGCTGTGATTAGGTAAAAGTACGACCCTTATTTGTATTATACCATATATGAGCATGATCAACGTACGCACTTCTACGTGCTTACATATTCTTGATATTATATCTCATGCCATTTAATTTTAAATTAGTTCAACAAATTAATATTATCCAATATATAATTATATGTTAGGATACATATAGTAAATATAGTTATAAATAGTTACATATAGTTAAACATATAATTATATATAGATATATGCATACAAGCAGTTATAAGTAAATATAAATAAATGGATACAAAGGTATAAACAATTATATAGATTTACATATATGTATAGATATATGTATACATAATTAAAAAAAAGTTAAATTTATTTAAATAAAGTTATTTATAGTTATAAGAATATTTATATATAGTTATACACATATAGTTAAACATTGTGTTGTATGTTTTTATACATATAATTATAAATATTGTTACATGTAGTTATAGATATAGTTACATGTATAGTTAAACTTAAATTTATACATGTATGTATTTATATTTGTTCATATAATTTCATAAATTTATACATATAGTTTTGTATAAAAATGTATATTAAATGTATATTAAATGTATATTAAATATATAGGTATGGATATACTAAAATACAATTTTTATACTAATATATAAAAATGTATATTAAATATATGTTGTTTATTATATATTTAAATATAGGTAATACATTAATAATATAAAATTATGTATAGTTATATGTTATTATACATATAATATATATAGTTATAAAAAATTATATATCGTTAAATATTTAGTTAATATATATATACACATACATATGAGTAGTTATATTTAGTTATACTTAAATATATACAAAGTTATAAACAAGTATATAGATTTACATATATGTAAACATATATGTATAAATAGTTAAAAATATAGTTATATTTAATTATATAAAGTTTTATTTAGTTTTACAAATTTTTATATATAGTTATACACATATAATTAAATATGATGTTGTATGTTATTATACATGTAATTATAAATATAGTTACATGTGATTATACATATAGTTACACGTATAGTTAAACTTATATTTATACATGTATGTATATATATTTGTTTATATAATTTCATATATTTATACATATAGTTATGTATAGGTAAGGATATACTAAAATACATTTTTGAATACTAATATATACAAATATATATTAAATATAAGTTGTAATTTTATATTTAAATATAGTTATGTATAAAGCTTTTATAGTAATACATATAATAAGATACAATTATTTATAGTTATATATTATTATATATATAGTATATATAACTATAAATATTTTTATATAGTTAAACATATAGTTATATATAGATATATTCATACAAATAGTTATACATAAACATATAAAGGTATAAATAAAAATATAGATTTACATATATGTATACATACTTACAAATATAGGTATATTTAATTATATAGAGTGTTATAAAGTTATACAATTATTTATATATAGTTATAAAACTATTTATAAATAGGCATACAACTTCAACAAATATCTAAAATATGGCCAGCATTGATGTTTAGAGAGAGAAAAAAAATATTATATTTCTATAATTTTTCACATGAGCATAAAGTTGCTTTGAATGACCATTTACTATTGCTTCTATAGCGAATAGATGTTCTGTTAAAGCATTATACATTTCTTCCATATATATGCATGTTCACACACACACACACACACACACAGACACACACACACACTTATATTGAGATAAAATACGAAGGTTAATACATATCGAGTATTCCCAACAAAATAAAACAACTGAATAAAATAAATAAAAACTCACAATAAAATAATAGTATGAATAAAAATTAAAAAATGACATAATTGTTTATTAAATCAAATAAAAATTCACTTATAAATACAAAAAGAAACTATAAATACTCTTACTCTATATGAACCATCTCATCCTAGTATCTCAAGATAAAAAAATATAAAAATACAATATAATTTTCAATAGTTTTGAAATTTTTATATTTATTTACAACTTATTAATATTCTTTATAATTCATTTTGTTGTAATATTTTGATATGTTACTATTTTTTTTATTATATTGCATTGATGTTATTGAAATTATAATAATTTATATTTATTTTATTAAGTTATGAAATAATATTTAATAATATATGTTATGGACTAAAAATTAATTAGTAAATATGTTTATATCATATTAAACTATAAAAGAGTACTCACATAAAAGAGTACTCACATATATTCGCTAGTACTATAAATTAATGTTTCATTAATGATACATACATTTCCATCATACTTTTCATATTTTCTTATATACTTTATTACTATTTATTACAATATACATCTGCCATAAATTTTGTGAAACATAAAACTTAGATTCAAGCTTGTAGGTTACAACTAATAAGTATGTTACTCAACTAATAACTACACCGTTTAACTAACAATTACTACTCATATTTATAAGTTTTTTAAATTGTTTAAAATAAACATATTGCAGCACAAAAAAATTACTGTGTTAAAAGATGATGTTATTAACATGACAGGATAAAGGGTGTCCTAACGAATGTTGTCGTAAAGAGAATAATCTTGTATGGCATGAAATTCATCAACATTACAAAGATATCCAAACTCTTCATAATCCACAGTTGTTAATGGTATAAATATAGTTAATATAAATTTGGTAGAATTTGAATGGTTAGAGTAATAATAAACTACATTGTTATTGCAAAAATCATAAATCAAAGTTGATAAAACATTATTTGGTTGAAAAAAAATCTATTGTGTTGCATTATATCGTGGGGATTATAAACATTAAAAATTTCTAAATATTTTTAATAGTTTTATATCCTCTATCTAAATCAAAAATGTGATAAATTTAAAATATTATACTTTTTTTATCTACCTACCCTTCTCCCAAACTCAACACCAAATCATCAATCCCTTGCTATTCCCAAGCTAATCCCTTGCAATTTAGCTAGGGATTAATCCCTAGCTAAATCAATATTTTCTTGTAGTAATAGGATATATATCAAAATATTATAATATAACAAATGGCAAAAATAGTATCGAATATTTTTGAAATCATTGAGATGGTATCAATAATATTGATGATATCAATATTCAAGCTACTTCAAACTTTATCTAATTATATCAAATATAATCTATTTTTATAAAAGAATCTATGTTATTATAGAAAAATATTAGCCGTCTTTGAATCAATATCATCAGATAATATTGAAAAGCATTGTATATTGCTAAATATTATTATATAGCTTCTACAAATATTATTCTATTAAATGAGCATGTTTGATAACTAATTTGTGTCGACTCTCTTTGATACACATTGAGTATTATCGAACATTATCAAGAAGAAAATACACAAGAAATGGAAAATCTAACTTATGGATAAGTATTGAAATTTGTTATGTATCATCTTATATCTTTATAAATCTCAGAATTATTAATATTGGGTATACATCAATCAAAATAGAATCATTGTTTAAACAAAATTTTCACATAATTATAAATATTAAGAAAAATTAGAAGAACATCCATTGAAAGACATTAAAAATCATTATTTTCATGAAGAAATTATTTGTGATGATTATTTATGAAAACATAGTGTGCCTCATGGTATAAAAAGTGAGAAATTGTGATTAGGGTCTTGTAATATATATATAATATGTGTGTGTGTGGGAAGCCTGGATATCAATAACTAGTATTGAAATATGACCCAATTCCAAATCTAGTTGGGTTTATTATGGTGATTTCAAATTCATAATTATAATGTATAAATAGTTTTTCTGTTTTTATGAACCTTTACTATTTTAGAGTGGAATTAAATAAATAGTGCACATGTATACACAAAAGTTGCCCACATTGATGATAAAAATTAGAGGTCAACCAAAATAATTTTATAGTATATTCATAGATGTAATGCATAATGCACACCACACATCATCACAAATAATTATACCTAGATACACATTGCTTAAATCAAATACCACATATTACAAAACATAAATCATAAAAATCATATCTTAATTTAACCATTCATATATGAAGTATATTAAAATAGAAAAATACCTGGATTACTCAGGTATTTTTCAGAAGAAATTAGAGCAAAAACAATGCTTCATACTAAGCAGACCGTAAGCAATATCGCATGCCCCACATCGAGCACACCTCAAGTAAAAAACATTAGCAACACTATATATACACTCGTTGAGTTTTTCATCTATTTTAATTTTGCATAAATTTAAATGCTAATTCTAGAATATATTTATATATAGTGTAGTATATATATAATCATTGATACATGTTACATCATATATATATATATATATATATATATATATATATATATATAATATAAATATATACATACTATTGTAATATATTATAGCAGCAACATGTTACCATTAGTATGTGTGTGTGTGTGTGTGTGTGTATTCGTAGTAAAAATATGTTATATGTATATGGATGATAATAAATAGGCATTCATCAATGATGAAGATTACTACCCAGTAATCAATAGTACACCATCTGAAGATGATCTCAAAATAAGTTGTATGATATTGGTATTAATACAATCAATAAAAAAGAAGATAAAATATTATACTAATAGATTCTTGTAAGTCTTTCTATTATGCCTAGTCACATTTCATTTGAAACAAAACATAGTCTATTTATTCATAAATTGAGATTCAAGGTATTTAGAGTGAGGAGGGTATAATGAGAAATAAATGATAACATACCCAATACATAGTATCTTTATAAATTAATGGCATGCTATTCATCTTAATACTTGATTATGATCAGAAATATATCAACTCTTGGTTGGAGAATTTATATCAATCACCTCAATCATAGATTGACCAATCAATTGTAATGTTACACGTGCATGCTCACTTAGGATACCCAACATTTACTAATTTCTACATGTGCACTTTCTATTCACGTTGTCAATGTTAATATAAGTCAGACTAGTGCAAACTCTAAAAACAACATTCATCAATATAGCCACTAGTAATGATTGACTCTTGGCAATGTTATATATTACCTACTCTTCCTTATGTTTCATTAGAAAATTACATGTCCAATGATGATGTTAACACAAAGTTAAGAAATGAAGGACTCAACCAAATTATTTTTTGTTTTATCTCATATATTTTTTGGGAACTCAGACATTGCTCAGTATTTTGGTTCATGTGATTTAACCCACAGTTATTAGATTTTCCTTAAATTTTATTAGTTATTTCAATGACAAATTATAACCATTATTCAACCTAATAAATACAAGACTATCAATGGATTAGTATTCTAATTCATGAGTATTATATTTAACAAAAATACTAATAAACTACTAATTTAAGTGCCAATAGTAAAAAACAAGATTTTTTAGACCAATTAGTTGAGGAATGATATGAATAAGTGTTGGGTGCCTATTGATATATTGATGATATGTGCCTATTAGATATAATGTTGATATCTTTTTCATTGACAACCCGTTTCATATTTTCTAAAAACAAAGTCAATCATTATAATTTTTTGATCTTTTCACACATAATACTTAAGGGAAACATATAATTATTAGCTTCATATGAGATTCTAGATAAAATGGTCTCACCATAAAAGTCAATCATATGCAACATTTTGATAGTTATAATAAGCCAACAACCCTTAGATATATATAGAATATACATCAAAAAGTTCCTTGAAATGACCAATAAATGAATGGGGCAACTCAACAATAGTTGTTGTGTATGTTTTAACAACTCAACCGGTAGTAATTTATAATAACTGCATTGAAGTTCAAATATACACTTCATCAACTTCTCTTAGCATGTCATAATTAATCATAGGATAAAGCATAAGTATAAGCAGAACATAAAATTTGACAAAATTTGACCAATTCTGTACATATTTGTTCAGGTTGATACTCAAGAATTATCTGTTGAAATTATTAAAGTGAACATATGCCATATTAGGTTTGACTCTAGACTCGGATTAAACTAGAACCTTCCAACTAAAGACATTGGGTATTCAATATTATAAAAAAAATAGAATATAAATGCTTACACTTTGATTAAACAATTCAAGATAATCGATGAAGAATAAATGTATAAACGTACCGAAAATCATTATAAAATTAAAACTTAAATCTCGAATTAATTTTAGTTGTATCGGCGTGGAGAGATATGTGGAATGCAGAGGACTTTAGTTCACGTGTTAGAGATGCATCGAGAGATAGATGGAATGCAGAGGACTTTGGTTCACGTGTTAGAGATGCATCAAGAGATAGATGGAATACAGAGGACTTCGGTTCACGTGTTAGAGATGCGTCAAGAGATAGATGGAATGCGAAAGACTTTGGTTCACTAGTTAGAGATGCATAGAGAGATAGATGGAATGTAGAAGACTTCAGTTCAGGTGTAAGAGTCTTAGATGTGTCGAGTCGAGAGAGAGTGTGTATATTTTAGGAAAATATGTATATTTTTAAATATTATAACATTAAATAAATAATATATATATATATATATATAAATAGAAAAATACTCATTAATTTTATTTACTATCAAAATTGTTTCAACAAAATTAATGTGCATGTAGCAATGTACAAATGAAAAATAAATACCTTACAATTTTTTATTATAATATTAATTAAACAATAAATATATAAACAATAAAAAAAATATGTTTTGCCTTAAAAAAATTCAAATAGGTATGAACTTAACAAACTTCATATAATAAGACATAAATGAAAACATGATTTATCTTCTAGCCACTCGCCTAAAAGTTATAAAATACTCCTAATGTTAAAAAATCTATAAAATTTATATTTTATGGTTATAAATTTTTAAGAATTCATATTTATTTTTACAAAGATAATATGAAATACTTTTAAACACATAAAAGTTCATATAATTTGATATAATTAATAATTTTTAAAATTCAAAAAATTACTCAAAGTGAGAAGATAATTAAAAAAAGTAATATTTATTATTTTAATAAAAACTTAATGTTTAAAGCTAATTGTAAAAATATTACTCAATTGTTTAATTTTTATAAATTTTAGTAGGATTAAACATATATATATTTATTTATAATTATTATTTTATTTTCTTTTAAATTTATGAAAAAAATTATATTTTTATTATATTTCAAGATTATCAAGATTTGTATTATTTATTTTTTTAAAAGTTTTCTATAATCATAAATTTTTTTTAATGCTTATAATAATATTAATATCTACTACTTTATTCATCAATTCAGATATTTTTGAAAATATTTTATATTTTATCATACATTAAATTAATTTACATTTAAATTAGTAGATTATTTAATGTATGTTATTTTAATTTTTAAATTATAGAAAAAATTATTATACTTATTGAATTAATTATTTAATGTTACTTTAATTTAAATTATTTAGTTTCTTAAATAAAAATTTTAGAAAATTTTTTTGTATAATTTTTTAAACAATTAATACATCATAAAAATAGTTTTTTTAGTCCTTATTAATATATATTTTTTGTATTTTTATATATTTTAAATTAATAATTTATAATATCAATTTTTTTACGAGGAGAATATGTGTTTCAAGGATTGCTCATCTATAGACCAATAACATAAATTTAATAAGCAAAATTAAATAAAATTTTAATACAAATAATAAATAAAAAAAATTATATAATTAAATAATGGCTAGTGAAATACCATCGCTAAATCCGTAGCTAAATTACAGATTTTATAAGCTAGTGAAAATTCATCGTTATATTATGTATTTTATTAGTTCGAAAAAATCCGTCGCTAAATCCGTCGCTAAATAACAAATTTTATTAGCTAGGAAAATTCTATCCTTAAATTCGTCGCAAAATTATGGATTTTATTTTCTACTAAAATTCTGTCGCTAAATCCGTCACTAATTTATGGATTTGATTAGCTTGGGATATTCGCTCGGTAATTCGTAGCTAGAATATAGATTTTATCACCAAGGGAAAGTCTGTCTCTAAATTCATCGCTAAATCATGGATTTTAATAGCAATGGAAATTCCGTCGCTAAATTCATCGCTAAATCCATCTCTAAATCCATTGCTAAATTATCGATTTAATTAGCAAGAAAAAAATCCATCGCTAAATCCATCGCTAAATCATGAATTTTATTAGCAAGGGAAAATCCATCACTAATTCCATAGCTAAATCATAGATTTTATTAGTAAGAGAAAATCCGTCGCTAAATCCATCACTAAATCATTAATTTTATTAGCAAGGGAAAATTTGTCGCTAATTTTATTGCTAAATCATGGATTTTATTAGCAAGTGAAAATCCACCGCTAAATCCATCGCTAAATAAGGATTTTATTAGCAATGGAAAATCCATCACTAAATCTATCACTAAATCATGAATTTTATTAGTAACGGAAAATCCGTCGCTAAATCCATCACTAATTTTAGGTTTTTATTAGCGAGGGATATTTCGTCATAATATCCATCGCTAAAATCCTTGCTTTTCTTGAGCAGAATTTACGAAAATTTTCCATCGCTAAATCCCTCGCTTTTTTTGAGCTGAATTTTCAAAAATTTTTCCCCCGCTAATCCGTTATTATTTTTTTTTCAAACAAAAAATCACAAATCTCTTGCTATTCCCTAGCTAATCTCTTACAATTTAGCCATGGATTGATCCCTAGTTAAAATTCTCTAGCTAAATTGATATTTTATTGTAGTGTTAGCCATATAGAAAGATAGAAAGATATATAAATAGATTGATAGACAGATATAAAGAGGGGTAGATAGATAGATAAATTGATTGACAGATAGAAAGATAGACATATAGAGAGATAGACGAATAGATATATAGACAAATAGACAAATAGACAAATAGACAAATATATAAATAGACAGATATATAGATATACAGATAGATAAATACAAAAATAGATAGATACACACACACACACACACACACACACACAAAGATAGGTAGATAAATTGATAGATATATAGATATAATGGAAAATAGACTGATAAACATATAAAGAAATAGATAGATAGATAAAAAAATTGTTAGATAAAGAGATAGACAAATATATATACCAATAAATAGATATACAGATTGGCAGAAAGATATGCTGATAGATAGATATACAGCTAGAAATCTTGACATACAAATGGATAGATAGAGAGATAGATAGAAAGATAGATACATAGACAGATAGATAGATAGACAGTTAAATAGATAGATAGATTGAAAGATATACTAATAGACAGATAAAATATATATAAATAGATAGATAAATAGATAGATATATTGACAAATTGATAAAAAGACAAATATATAGATAAGTAGATAGATATATTTATGGGTAGATAGATAGATAGACAGATTGACTAATAGACTGATAGGCAACAAGACAATTAGATAGATATACAATAGATAGACAAATAGATAGATAAATAAATAGATAGATAAATAGATAGATAAATAGATAGATAAATAGATAGATAAATAGACAGACAAATAGATAGATAGAAGGATAGATAGATACATAAATAATTAGAGAGATAGATAAAATATATATATATATATATGTACCAAAAGAAAAATTATAGATTGACGGATATATAAATATATAGATATACAGATGAATATATAAACAAATAGACAGAAAGACAAATAGATATATAGATAGATAAATATATCAAAATATAGATTGATAGATAAATAGATAGATAGACTATTAGACATATAGATAGATAGATATATAGATAGATAGATAGTGTTGGCCCGGAACTATCCAATGACCTGAAAACTATTGGGTTCGGCTCAGTCTGGGTTGAACTAGAGGTGTCAAACGGGCCGGCCCAGCACGGCACGGCCCGTTTTTCCCGTGCCCCGCCGTGCTACCGTGCCGTGCAGGGCACGGCACGGTATTTTAAAGTCGGGCACGGCACGGCCCGTGGGCACGGTTCGGCCGTGCCGTGCCGTGCCCGGCCCGCTCGGGCACGTTTGCTCAACCGGGGTCCGGGTCCCGGGAGCCAAGAGGCAACAGCAACACGCAACCGGCAACACTGTTGCCGGTTGCGTGTTGCAACAGCCAAGCACGGGCACGGGCGCACGGCCCGTGCTTGGCACTTGGCACTTTGACTTGGCAGAATAAAAAAAATTTTTTTTTTTAAATTTTTTTATTATTTTTCTGTTTATCTTTATTTAAGTTTATGTAATAAATAAAAAATAAAATTTTTTGTAAAAAATATTACATTTAAAATTAAATGTAAGTATGTAAAAAAAAATTAGAAAATTTATTTTTTTTTTCAATTAAGTTTAGCATTTTTTAATATTATAATGTATTAATTAAATATTAAGATTTAAAGTTAATAAATTTTAAAATAATATTTAAATCTTAAATTAATAATTAAATACATTAAGTTAGTAAAAATTTTAATTAAAAAAAATTTAAACTACGCAAATAAAAATTACCATTCATGCTTTTGAAACCAAAACTCCGAAAAAAAAAGTATAAGTTTCAACTTCAACACAACGTATAATACAAAGTACAAACAAAGCGTATAAAAAAAATATCGAAAAAAAAGAGCAGATGAGCATCAATCGTCAAGCGGCATATAATGAGAATCATCAGCCGCAACATCAAGATCAGTATCATATGGGTCATCATCATCGGCAATCAGCTCCTCCGCCATCGTAGTGGATGTGGATGCGACTGCAGTGTCTGTCATAGTCCCAGCTTCAGCACGATCACTGATGCTAAATCTCGATTCCTCCCAATCCTTCAAACATGCCAAAGCCTCAACCATATCTGGACGTAATCTCGATCTCCTATCCGAAATCACGTTCACTGCAACAGAAAAAGCAGACTCCGATGCTACGCTCGACACCGGAGGAGTCAGTAGATCCCGTGCCATCCTAGATAGCACGGGATAGGCGGACTCATATGATTTCCACCACTGTAATAAATCAAGATTCTTATTGTCAGAAGGTGATAGGATTGAGCAGTAATCGGTATCTAAGTACCGAGACAGCTCGCTCCTATGTGAAGGTCCACCCCTACGTTTCTACCCTCGCTAGGTTAATGGAATAATCGTCATCTCCGAACAAGGTATCAATGTCCGTACTCACAGTCTCACCACCACCACCACCATACCTAGTATCGTAGTATGTGATACAGGTCTGTCAACTTCTCGTAAATGAACCCTTCAGGTGGCTCTTCCAGGTTCATGCACGAGGAAATGAAAGTCAGGGTGTTTTCAACCCCATTCCACCTTAGCCCTAGGGTCCATGCATGCTACGAGGCAATAAAGAGATGGAACGCTGGACCAGTACTTCAGGTACTTGGTCTCCATCTCTGCAACCATATGGCTAAGCGTCGGGTCCGCTCGATACTTCCTAAACATGCTAACTAATGTTGCATATGCAACGGAGTGCAATGCAAGTGGTGGGCGTATAAACCGACGAACACATGTTCGTCGTGTCATAAAATATCTTCAGAAATTTCATTTATGAAATTCCTGAAGCCCAGTCAGTGTCGTCAATAATAAGTTCGTCACTCTTACTATTGACGTAGTCGAATATCACGTGTTCGTATCCAACACATGATTCCAACATCAGGTACGTGTAATTCCAATGATGTCTCACATCAGATTGGAATTTCTTCTTCTTAAGATTCGCAGACAAACAGAGATTACCAAACTCTTGTAGTCTGCGAGGAGTGCGAATATACTTGAGTGCATTGCGTATATTTTCCAACGCGGGGGAACACACCTTCATACCCGCTTGAACTATCAGGTTAATAACATGACACATGCATCTGACATGAAATATCTCTCCTAAAGGTGCGTCTCTAATATTCCTAACAAACATATTGATCGCTACTCCATTATTCGCAGCATTATCGAAAGTGACACTAAAAATTTTATTTTGAATTTTATATTCCCTAAATATTTTCATCATACACTCAAAAATGGCCGGGCCATCATGAGGATGAAGAATCTCTGTGAATCCTAATATTTTTTTATTTATTGTCCAGTTTGAATCGACATAATGACTAGTGATACATGCATAAGAAGAATCATCGTGACATGTCCATATATCGGACGTCACGGACACCACTCCACTAAATGCCAAAAATTCCTTAATTATTTTTTGTTTTTCTAACTTATATATCTTTAGTATGTCACTCCTAGATGTGGACCTAGGAATCCTACGATAGGATGGCTGAAAATAAGTCTGCATGATGCGCACTACCCTCGGATCTTCCGAAAATCTGATCGGAAGACCCATCAATGTGATGAGCCTGGCCATGCCGTCCCTACCCAACTCGCTGGAGTATACGAAGGGAGTAAACTTTGAGACTGAACTCGATCCAGTCTCAAAAAATGTAGTGCCAAGTTGGGTTTGCCTAGGATCTAACGGTCCATGTTTTTTGAAGCATATTTCAGCATGCCTCTTTAGGTGCCCAGTCCCACATGTACTCTTGCATGTTAAAAGTCGCATACAATATTTGCACTGTGCCATTTCATGTTCCTCACCCCTAACATCTAATTGTGTTATTATTTTAAAATGTGTCCAAACTACAGAAGTCCTCCTAGTTTTTTGTTTTTTAGAACTTTGGGCTGAGATGACAGGAGAAACCAAAGTTTCAGGAGCCACAGACGTTTGTGTAACACTAACATTTTCATTTTCAAAATTTAAATTTGTGTTAGGTGAATTTGTCATTTTTTATTTTTCGTACTTTTTTCTAGAGAGAGAAGCTTTAGAGAGAGAAAATAAAAAAAAAGCAAATTATATTACCCGGTAAAAGCAATGAGGTCACTCACGTGCAAGATGCACCGCAGCCCGCAGGAAGCTTTGATGTTCAAAACTCAAGTTGAGTTTCACGAAAATCCAAGCCGAAATCAAAAACACGAGGGCCGAGAGAGAGAAGCACGGATTATGTGAGAGAGAGAAAATATAGAGAGGATTAATGTTTTTGAAAAACATAAATTTTATAGGGAGGGGGGTAGAATTTATAGGATGATTAAAGTTTTTTTTTTTAAAAAAAATTATTTTTTTATTATTTTTTTGAATTTTTTTATTATTTTTAAGGGGCAGAATCACGAGGACCGTCGGATTCTGCCCCCTAGCCGTTGGAGTCGAATCCAAGGGCTGAAAATCGCTCAAAATTTCAAAATTTTTTTTTTCCCGTTAGATATATCGATTTTCTCGGTTTTCGGCAGAAAATACCGCGGGTCGGGTCTGTTTGGACCCGACCCGCGATCTTTTAACCGGGGGGGGCCCTGAGCGGCTGAGCCTGATGTGTCGAGTGACTCGAGTCACGACTCAGTGAGTCGTGACTCGTGACCGTGAGTCGCGACTCGTGAGTCGCGACTCACGCCACGGCACGCGTGGCACGCCGCCAGTGCCACGCGTGCCTGCGGGACCGGCACGGGATGGACCCGTGCCGGCGTGCCGTGCCTAGGCACGGCACGAATCGTGCCTTGCTTCGCCCGGGCACGGCACGGGCCCGGGCACGGTTTTTGAACGTGCCGGGCCGGCCCAGGCACGGCCGAACCGTGCCGTGCCTCGTGCTGGGCTGGGCCGGCCCGGCCCGTTTGACACCTCTAGGTTGAACAAACATTAATTTTTTAAAAAATTAGGGTTTCAGCGCTACACTGTTTTGCCACAGTGCGTCTTTGCCCTTTTAGGTCTCGGTGGGCCATGCTTGTCGTGTGTCTGCTAGTATTGACCACATTTTATGCGTGGTCAAGCGTGCCATGCCCACGTGCCTGGCACAGAATGATGGGCCAGGGCACAACACGATGGGCTCGGACATGGCACTATAGCATGCCATGCTGAGCACAGACATGGCTAAATAGTGTCGGGCCCAGGCTCGTCGTGATAGAAAGACATATAGATAGATATATAGATAAATAAATATATAGAAAAATAGATAAACAAATTGACAAATAAACAAATAAAAAGATAATATATACACAAATAAACAAAAAGACAGATCAACAAATAGATCAATAGATAGATAAACAAAAAGACAGAATGACAGATAGCCAAATCGATAGATAGACGGGTAGATAGAAAGATAGATGGATAAATAGATAGATATAAATATAATTAGATAGATAGATACATAGAATATAAATAGATAGATAGAAAGAAAAATAAATCAACAAATACACAAATAAATATATAGACAGATAGTCTAATTGATAAATTGACAAATTGATAAATATATATATATATATAGATTAATAGACAAACACATAAATATATAGATAAACAAATAGATATAATGAAAGATACACATAAACACAACTATATACAGAGATAGTTATATAGATAGATATATAGATATACAATTATACAGATAGACATACAAATATACAGATAGAAATATAAACAAATACACATAATGATAGATAAATATATATATATAGATATAAAGATAAACATATATATAGATAGATAGAAAGATAATAGGAAAACAGATGGATAGATTTATTGATAAACAAACAAATTGATAGACAAATAGACAAATTGACTAGTACATAGATAGATAGATAGATAAACAAGTAGATAGAAATATAGATAGGCATTTAGACATACAGATAGATTGATTGATAGATAGACATATAGCTAGATAGACACATAGACTAATAGATTTATATACTAAAAGATAGAGGAAGAGTGATATAGACAGAGAAAGGGAGACAAATTTAAAGATAGATAGATAGATTAATAGAGAGATAAATATAAATACATATAAACATATAGATAGATAAGAAAATTAATAGATACACCGATAGTCTAATAGATGAATATAGAGATAGTGAAAAAATAGATAGATAGATATATAGATAGATAAATAGGTACAAAGATAGATAGGTAGACAAATCGAAACATAGACAGATAGATAGATAAATAGATAAATAGAAAGACAGATAGATGGAAAGATATATTGATAGATAGATAGATATATATATATATATATATATATATATATATATATAGACAGACAGATGGATGGATTGATGGATAAATAAATACAGAGATAGATAGATAGAAAGTCAGATAGTAAGTTTGATAGATAGATAAATAGATTGATAGAATTATAGAAATATATGTAGATAGACATATAATTGATTGATTAATAGACTAATAGATGGAAAGATAGTTGGATAGTTAGATACATAAATATATAGAAATATATATAAATAACAAGTTACTCAAATATATAAATAGACATAAACACATTTACATAAAAATATTGATATATAGAAAAAAGATAGATAAATAGATAAATAATTAGATAGTTAAATAGACAGATATAGATATAGACAGATAGATAAATAGATGGATACAAAAATTGACAAAAATATAGATTGACAATTAGATAAATAGATAGATAGATAGATAGACAACTAGACAAATAGATAGATAAAGAGATAGAAAAATAGTTAGATAGATAAATAATTAGACGGATAGATAGTTACATAGATTAATAGATAGATAAATAGATATACAAATGATAAGTAGATAAATAGACAAATAGATATATATATATATATATATATATATAGATAGTAACATTTATATACCAATAGATAGACATATTGATATAGAGATTGATATATAGATAAATAGTTATATATATATATATATATAGTCAAATAGTTAGATAGATAGAAATAGAGCTTATCAAATAGATAAATAGATAGATAGATTGTTTATTAGATAGAATGATAGATAGATTAAATAGATAGATTAATAGATAGAATGATAAACAGATTGTTATATAGATTGATAGAATGATTAATATAAAGATAGATAGATAGATCAATATAAAGATTAATAACATATTTATAGAGAAATTGATACATATATTGATACATAGATAGATAAACAAATAGATAGGAAGATAGCTAGATAGATAGGTATAAACATATACAGATAGATAGACAAAGAGATAGATATATTATTAGACATATATATAGCTAGATAGAGAGATAGAAAAAAAGATGCATAAATGGATAGATAGACTGACTGATAGATAGACATAGAGATAAAAATATAGATAGTCAGATTGATAGATAAATAGATATACAAATAGATAGACAGATAGATATACAAATAGATAGACAGATAAATAAATAGATAGATAGGCAGGTAGATAGATAGATGGATATACATATATATAAATAGATCGATATTTAGACAGATAGATAGAAACATAAATATATAGAAATATAGATAGTTCAAAATTTACGTACTTAGATATATAGACATAAACACACTTAGACAAATTTATTGAAATATTGAAAAAAGATAAATAGATGAATAGATAGATGAATAGCTAGATAAAAAGTCATATATATATATATATAGACATATAAATAGATACACAACTAGATAGTAACAGAAATTGAAAAATAGATAGTTAGATAAATTGATAGATAGACAAATAGACAAATAGATAAATAAACAGATAGAAAGATGGTAAGATTGACAGATATATAAATAGATAGCTAGATAGAGTCTTAGATAGATTGATATAGAGACAGATAGATATACAGATACATAGATAGATAGACATATAGATAGACATATAAATAGATAGATAGATCGATAGACTGACATATAGATAAATAGATAGATAAATTTATAGACTGATAGATAGACAAATTGATAGAGATATTGATAGCAGATAAATAGATAATTAGAAATATATATATATATATATATATAGTTAAATAGATAGATAGATAGATCAACAGATTGATCATCAGATATTTAAATAAATAGAAAAATAATTTGATAGAGAAATTGATTGAAAAATTAATAGATAGATTGATTGTTTCATTGATAGACTGAGTAATAGATAGATTGATAGACAGATTGATAGTCAGATTGATAGATAGATTGATAGACAGATCAAAAGATAGATGGTACTAGATTTATAGACAAATAGATAGATAGTTGATACACAATTAGATAAATAGATAATTAGGATGCTAGATAGATAGATAGATATGTAGGTATAAAGATATACAGATAGATAGACAGAGAGATGAACATATTATTTAATAGATAGACATGTAAATAGATAGATAGATAAATATATAGATAAATTGATAGGTAGATAGACATAAAGATAAAGAAAATGATAGCCAACGAAAGATTAAAAGATAGAAAGATTGATATACAAATAGATAGACAAATAGAATGGCAAATGGAATGGCATATAAATAAATATATAGATAGATAGATATATAGATAGATAGATATACATATAGATAGATAGATAAATAAAGAGATAGATAAATAAATATATATATATATATAGATAGATAGATAGATATATTGATAGATAAATAAACAATTCAACAGACAAATAGAAAGACAACAGAAAAATATACAAATAGCCAGATATCCAAACACATAGAAAGACACACTGATAGATAGATAGAAATATAGACAGATAGATCTATAGATAGATAGATAGATTGATTGATATATAGATTGATATAAAGATAGATACACAGAAAGATAGATATATAGATAGACAAATAGATAGTAGGATATATAATTAGAAAGATATATAGAAGATTGATTCCAGATAGATAGAGATATAGAAAGAGAGATAGATAGATATATAGATAGATAGATAGATACATAGATAAATAGATAGATAGACAAACAAATAGATAGGTACCCAGACAGACAGACAAAAAGATAGAGATACAAATAGATATATAGACAAAAAGATAAATAAATAGATAGAAAAATAAAGAGATAGATAAATAAATAGATAGATAGATAGATTGATTGACAGATTGATTGAGAGATTGATAAACACATATTTAGATAGATAGAAAATTAGATACACAGATAGAATTATAAATTATTAGACAAATAGATATATTGATATATAGATAGATATCCATATAGATAGATAGAAAGATAGACAGACATATCGATAGATAGATAGTTAGATAGATAAATAGATAGATAAATAGATAGATAAATAGATAGATAGGTCAACATGTAAATAGATAGATATATAGGAAAATCTATAAACATATAGATAGATAGATAGATAAATAAACAAATATATATACATATATATAGATAAATAAATAAATAAATATATATATATATAGATAAATAGATAATTATATATAAAGATAGATATACAAATAGATAGACATAATTATAGGAAAGTAGATAGAAAGATATATATATATATATAGATAGGTAGACATATAGATAGATAGAAAGATAGACTAATAGAATGTCATATAGATTGACAAATTATTAGACATATATATAGATAAATAGATATAGAGATAGATAAATAAAAAGACAGAAAGATAGATACACATAGAGATAGATAGAGATATATATAAATAGATATATAAACATATATATTGATAAATAGATAGATAAACAGATAGATAGACACATAGATACCCATTTAGATAAAGAGATAGATAGACAGATAAATAGATTAATAGATAGATAAACTTATAGAATTAAAGATTTATAGCCATATAGATAGACATATAATTATATAGATAGACATATAGATAAATTAATAGATAGATAAATCAACATATAGAAAGACAAATAGATAGGAAAATAGATAGGCAGACAGGTAGAAAATTAGATAGATAAATGATACATAGATATATAGAGAGATATACTTATAAATAGATAGATAAATAGATAGATAGATAAATAGATAGACAGATAGATAAACATATAGATAGACAGATATATAGACATATAAATAGATAGAAATATAGACAGATAATACACAGATAGATAGATAGATTGATAGCGAAATAGATACACAGGTAGATAGATAGATAGATACACATATAGATAAAAAGATAGATAGATAGAAAGATAAAGAAATAGATAGATAGAAATGTAGATAGATAGATAGATAGACATTTAGATAGACAGTTAATAGAAGTTAGATATACAAATAGATAGACAAATAGATAGACAAATAGATAGACACATAGATATATAGAAAGATAGACACATATATAGATAGATATATAGATAATATATAGATAGATATACAAATAGATAGATAGATAGATGGATGGATAGATAGATAGAAAAATAAATAGATAGACAAACAGATAGATAGATAACCAGAAAGAAATAAAAATAGATAGAAAGATAGATAGACAGATAGACAGAAATATATATAGATAGATAGATAGATAGACAGATAAATAGACAAAAAGATAGATCAACAGAAAGATAACTAGATAGATATATAGATAGATGCATAGATAGATTGAAATATAGAAAGATAGATAGTTAGACAGATAGACACAAATAAATAAAGACACAGACAGACAGATAAATAGATAGATAGATAGGCAGATACACAAATAGATATCTAATGATCTATTTCTCTATGTATCTATATGTTTATTTATATGTCCGTGTATATGTCGATCTATCTTATATAAATGTGTCAACTTATTTATTTATCTATCAATTTATATGTATTTTGTTTTGTGTATATATGTGTCTATATTTCTATCTATCAATCTTTTTCTAAATCTATCTATCTATATGTCTATCTAATTTTCTATCTATTTATCTTTATATCTATTAATGTTTCTATCTATCTATCTTTATGTCTATCAATTTTTCTATCTAATAATATATTGATTTAACTTTTTATCTATCTGTCAATATATCTATCTTTCTGTCTATCTATCTATTAATCTATTTATCGAATTGTCTATCAATTTTTTTATCAATTTATCTTTTAATATGTTTATATTCTTTCTAACAATCAATCAATCAATCAATCAATCAGTCTGTCTATTTATCTATCTATCTATCTATTTATCTCTCTATCTATCTATCTATCTATCTATCTATCTTTCTTTCTATTTTACTATCAGTCTATCTATCTTTCTGTCTATTTGTTTATCTATCTATATATTTTTCTAGCTATTAGTTTTTCTGTTTGTCTGTATGTCTGGCTGTCTAAATTTCTATCTCATTATCTATTAATCTTGCTCTCTATCTATCTATTTAATTATACGTCTATTTATCTATCTGCCTATCTATTTGTCAATATATATATATCTATCTATCTCTTTATCAGCCAGTCAGTCAGTCTATCTATCTATTTATCTATTTGGCTATCTTTCTAACTATCTATCTCTATGTCTATCTGTCTATCAATTAGTCTATATACTTCTATATCAATCAATCAATTTATTTATCTATCTTTTTGCTTATCTTTCTATCTATCTATCTGTCTATCCATCTGTCTAGCTATCTAACTATGTATCTGTCTATTTATATTTTTATTTTTCAGTCTATCTATATGTCTATCTATATTTATCTATTTATCTACCTATCTGTCTATCTATCTAACTATCTATCAGTCTATTTATCTATCTATATGTCTGTCTATGTATCTGTCTAATAATCTATCTTTCTATCTATCTTTCTATCTATCTAATTATCTATCTTTCTGTCTATCTAATTATCTATCTATCTGTCTATATATATATATATATAAATATATGTCTATCTATCTGTCTATCTAATTATCTATCTATCTATAATTCTATCTATCGATTTTTCAATCTATCTATATATCTATCTTAACTATCTACTAACTTTCTATCTATCTATGTGTCTATTTATCTTTATTGCTATCTTTCTATCAATCAATCTATCCATCTATCAAAGTTTCTTTATATTTATCTATTTATCTACCTAGCTATCTATCTATCTAATTATCTATATCTCTATATGTCTATCTATCTATCTATCTATGCAATTATCTAACAATCTATCTATCTTTCTTTATATCCATGTATATATTTATCTTGCTGTATATCTTATTGTCTATCTATCTATCTATCTATATGTCTATCTATCTATCAATATGTCTATATATCTATTTGTCTATCTGTCGATCTTTTTGTCTATGTATATGTCTATCTATTTTTATTTCTATATGTCTATTAATCTATCTATCTATCTGCCTATCTATCTATCTATATGCATATCTTTCTTACTATATGTATGTCTATCTTTCTATTAATCTATCTATATAGCTTGCTATCTATGTATCTCTTTCTCTTTATCTTCTTGTCTATCTATTTATATATCTGGCTATCTTTCTGTATATCTATTTTTCATTTTTTTTCTATCTATCTGTCGGTAATTCTGTCAATCTATCTGTCAATCTATTTGTCTTTCTATCTATCTATTTGTCTATCTATGTATCTTTCTATCTATCTATTTATCTAACTATCTATCTATCTATCTACCTATCAATCTATTTGTAAATCTGTCTATCTATATGTGTATCTATCTATCTCTCTATTTGTATTTCTATGTGTCTATCTATATTCTTTTATATCTGTCTATCTATCTATCTATCTATATATTTGTCTATCTACCTATATATCTAATTATCTATCTATTTTTCTATCAATCTGTCTATCAATCTATTTATCATTCAGTCTCTCAATTTATTTTTTAATTTGTTTATCAATCTATCTATCAAATTATCTATCTATCTTTCTATCAATTTGTCTATCAATCTGCCAATCTATCTATCTATATTTATTTCTTTCTATCTATTTGTCTATATTTCTATTAATCAATCTGTCTAGCTATTTGCCAAACTATCTCTCCCTCTATGTTTTTGACTATCTGTCTATCTATCTATCTATATATTTTTCTATTTGTCTATCTTTCTGTATATCTATGTGGCATTATTTTATTTATCTATCTATTTATTTTGCTATCTATATATCAATCAATCAATCAATCTATCTTTCTCTCTGTCTATTATCTATCTATCTTTTAATTTGTATATCTATTTATCTATCTTTCTATCTATTTATATATTTTTCAAACAATCAATAAGTCTATCTATCTGTGTATCTATTTGTCTCTCTATATATTTTTCTATCTATCTATCTATCTTTTTATCTATCTATCTTTTTATCTATCTATCTATCTATCTATCTTTTCTATATTTCTATTTTTAATTATTTTTATCTATCTATTTGTCTATCTATCTGTCTATCTATATGTATATATATATATATATATATATATATATATATATATATCTATCTATCATTCTTTCTATCTACCTTTTTATCAATCTATCTCTCTATCTATCTCTCTATCAACTTGTCTATCAATCTTTCTATCAATCTATATATTAATCTATCTATCCATCTGTCTTTCTATATGTCTATATATCTAACTTTCTATTTCTCTGTATATCAATTAATCTATCAATCTGCCTATCTTTTTCTCTATCTATCCATCTATTTTTCTTTTTGTCTATCTATTTATATGTTTATCTGTCTTTCTATCTATATATGAGTCTTTTCTATCCATTTGTTTGCTATCTATCAATCTATCAATCTTTCTATCTATCTATTTATCTATTTGTCTATATATTTGTTTATCTATCTTTCTATCTAATTATCTATCTATCTATTTGTCTATCTATCTGTATATCTATCTATCTATCTATCTATCTGTATATCTATCTGTCTATTTATCTATATATTAATCTATCTAACTATGAATCTATCCATATGTATATCTTTTTTCTATCTATCCATCTATATATCTATCTATATATCTATATTTCTGTATATATATATATATCTTTCTATCTGTCTATTTGTCTATCTATTTTTCGATCTATTTCTCTATCTATCTATCTATCTATCTATCTATTTGTTTGTCTATGTATCAGTCTATCTATTTTTTCTAATCGATCTATCAAATAATATATTGATTTATTGATCTATTTGTCTATATATCTATCTTTTTGTCTATATGTCGATCAATCAATCAATCAATTAGACTATAATTTTGTCTATTAATCTATCTATCAATTTGCAAATAAATTTTTCTATCAATTCATTTATCTATCTATCTATCTATTTGTCAATCTATCTCTCATTTTATATATCTATCTGTCATTTTATATATCTATCTATTTATCTTACTTTTATCTTTCTATTTGTTTGTCTATCTTAATGTCTATATATCTATCTTTTTGTCTATATGTCGATCAATCAATCAATCAATTAGACTATAATTTTGTCTATTAATCTATCTATCAATTTGCAAATAATTTTTCTATCAATTCATTTATCTATCTATCTATCTATCTATTTGTCAATCTATCTCTCATTTTATATATCTATCTGTCATTTTATATATCTATCTATTTATCTTACTTTTATCTTTCTATTTGTTTGTCTATCTTAATGTCTATCTATCTATCTTTTAGTTTTTCTATCTGTATGTCTACCTATCAATCTTTATACCTATTTATCTGTCTTTCTAACAATATATCTATCAATATTTATGTTTATCTATCTATCTATCTATATGTCTAACTATCTATATATCTATTTTCTATCTATCTGTCTATCTATTTGTCTATCTTTCTGTTATCTATTAGTATATCAATCGTTATATCTTTTTTTCTATCTATCCTTATAGTTCTCTATCTATCTATACACTACAAGAAAATATTCATTTAGCTAGAGAATTTTAGCTAGGGATCAATCCCTAGGTAAATTCTGAGGGATTTTCTAGGGAATAGCAAGATATTTATGATTTTTCAATGAAATAAAAATTTGCAACAGATTAGTGACAAAATATTTTCATAAATTTCACTCAAAAAAAGTGAGGATTTTAGCTACGAATTTAGCAATGAAATTTCCCTAGCTAATAAAAAATGGAATATAGTAATGGATTTTGTGACGGAATTTCCCTAGCTAATAAAATCTGGAATATAGCGATGAATTTAGTGATGAATTTCCCTAGCTAAAATAACATCAAATATTGCGATATTTTTAGCGATGAAATTTTCCTAGATAATAAAATCCCAATTATAGCGACGGATTTAAGACATTTTTCCTAGCTAATAAAATTCAGAATATAGCAATAGATTTAGCAATGAAATTTCACTAGCTAAATACATATGGATTATAGCGATAGATTTTAGTGATGGATTTTAGCGACGAAATTTCCCAAGCTAATTACATCCGGAATATAGCGACAGATTTAGCATTGAAATTTTACTAGCTAATTATATCTAGAATATTGCGATGGTTTTAGCAATGAAATTTTCTTAGCTAATTATATCTGTAACATAGCGATGGATTTAGTGACGGAATTTCTCTAGCCAATCTTTAATTATTTAATTTTTTTTAATTTATTATTAGTTTTAATATTTTATTTAATTTTGTTTATTTAATGTATGTTAATGGTCTATAGATGAATGATTCATGAAAGATACACTCTCCTTGTAAAATTTAAAAATGGATATTATAAATAAATAATTTAAAATATATAAAAATAAAAAAAAATTATATTAATAAGGACTAAAATATCTATCTTTATGATGTATAAATTTTTTAAAAAAGTATACAAAATATTTTTCTAAAATTTTTAATTAAGAAACTTAAAATGTTGTATTAAAGTAACATAATTAATCCTATAAGTATAATAATTTTTATGATATTTTAAAAATTAAATTAACATACTATAAAATTTCTTTTAATATAAATGTAAAATAATTCATTGTATGATTATATAGAAATATTTTTAAAAATATTTGAATTGATGAATAAACTAGTATATATTAATATTATTATAATTATAATAAAAATTTATGATTATAAGAAACTTTTAAAAAAATAATTAATACAAAATTTAAAAATCTTATAATATAATAAAAATTTAATTTTTTTTTCATTAAATTTATAAGAAAATAAATTACTATTTAAAAATAAAAACATAGATGTTTTCCCTACTAAAATTTATAAGAATTAAATAATTTAGTAATATTTTTACTATTAGCTTTTAACATTCAATCTTTATTAAAATAATAAATATAATTTTTTTTAATTTTCTTCTAACTTTTTGTAATTTTTTAAATTTTAAAAATTATTAATGATATCAAATAATATAAAATTTTATGCCTTTAAAATTATTTCATATTATCTTCATAAAAATTAATATGAATTGTTAAAAATTTATAACCATATAAAATATATATTTATATATTTTTTAATATCAAGAGTATTTTATAACTCTTAGTAGAGTGGCTAGATGACAAATCATCTTTTCATGTATGTCTTATTATATGATGTTTGTAAATTTTGTAGCTTTTTGATATTTTTTTTATAAGGCTAAACATATAAATTTTTAAATTGTTTATATATTTATTGTTTAATTAATTTTATAATAAAAAATTGAAAGGTGTTTGTTTTTAATGTGTACCTTGCTACATGCATATGAATTTTGTTGAAAAAATTTTCATAATAAATAAAAAAAAATATTCTTTTTGCATTATATATATATATATATTATTTATTTAATGTTTTTATAATTAAAAATTTAAATATTTTGGTAATATATATAAATCTTGTTGTCGAGATGGGAGTGACAACTTTAACTAGTGAAGCACTTAATTCCTCTGTAGTCTACCTCTATCTCTCGACACTGACGCATCAAAACCTAATCGAAGAGTAATATAAGCAAGATTTCTTATTGATTTGAGGTACTTTTATTATCCTAATTCTTAATCGATTATCTTAATGAAAGAGTATGGGTTTTGATTCTGTTATTTTTTTATTCCGAAATTCTTTTTCACTAATCACCATGGTATGCTTGGATTGCTTATATAAACTTATTCATATACATACTTCATGTATTTGTTATATATTGTATTCTCATTGAGTGGATGTTGATGGTGTACAGTAGGTATGCCGACTTGATATCTACATAAATGTACATAACTATATATAAACAGTATACATAAATAGTATACATAAATATAAGTGTATTTTATATAAGTGAATTAAACATCACTATACATCAATATGCATGTGAGATATAATTCGAATTTTTTATATAAGTGTATTTTACTATATCTATATCTATAAAAATAGTACACATAAACATAACTATATATAAATATAACAACGTATATTTAATATACATACATACATATATATATACATACATATATATATACATATACATATATATAGATATATAACTATATAAAAATGTATTTAACAATATGTATATATGCATATTACTATATATAAATGTATTTATCTACATTAATATAACTATATGTATATAGTATACATAAATAGTATAAGGTATGCAGACTTGATATTTACATCAATATACATAACTATATATAAATAGATTACATAAACAATATACATAAACATAAGTGTATTTTATATAAGTGTATTTAAACAACTATACATCAATATGCATGTGTAATAATTCAAATTTCTTATATAAGTGTATTTACTATATCTATAACTATAAAAATAGTATACATAAACATACCTATATATAAATATAACAACATATGTTTAATATACATATACATACATACATACATACATATATATATATATATATAACTAAATATAAATGTATTTAATAATATGTATATCAACATATTACTATATATAATTGTATTTATTTATATCAATACCTATACATAGCCATATGTCTAAATATATATAATTACATGAAAAAACTATATAAAACTACATCTACAATATGCATAACTAGATGCTTTAGAAACTTAATATCCATTCATATAATTCTTCTCATTCATACATGTTTTTTTGGATATTGTATAAATCTTTATTATTTTCCCATATATTTTAAAAACATAAATTTAATTTTTTCAACCTTAAATGTATTTTTATTGTATTTTTAAATGTTTGTATAAATCATTATGATTTAATATGTTTAGGGTTTGTATTTTTGTTTCACTTAATATCATTTAATTAAAATCGATTTCTAATAAAATATTCATTTGTTAAAATTCATTTTATAAATTTAAAAACAAATAACAATATGTTTGTGTAATAAATATTATAAAAAAAATTTAAAATATATATGTGATGCAGTTTTGATTTACAAAGATAAAAATTTAAAATTAAAATTTAATTACAAAATAAAAATTGCACCTCATAATATGCAATATGTTATATTTATTATAAATAAACAATGTTTGAAATGTATCTATTAATTATAAAAAAACATTTGTAATGTATTAAATTTGAAAAAAAATTTAAAAATAATTATTTAAAAAAAACAAATTTATATATTTATATGGTCATTTATATATTTTGAATAAAATAAAAATAATAATTACTTATATAAAAATTTACTCATGTAGTTATATGGTAATCTATTTTGATGGAACATAATTAAAGAAATATTTGATTTTTTACAAAATATTAAAGGCATGTATTTATATGCACTACATTATATTTGTTTGAATTTTAAAGTTTCTAAAAATCTATTAATAACAATAAATACTAGGTAGAAATTTATCATAGACATTAATATTTTAATAAAAAAATTATATAGATAATCAAAATCAATATTATATATTTATGAACTATATTTTCATTTTTAACATAATTGTAAAAACAAAATAATTTACAAATATGTCAACTTCATTTATTTTATGAGTATAATGATAGTTATTTTAATATAAATATTAAAAAAGAAACTATTTGAATAAAATAGAAGCTCATATATTTAATTCATAATTTCATTTTACGCATTAATATGCTTCACACACACACACACACACACACACACACACACACACACACACAGAGGCATACACACACATACACACAAATAATTATTTTAAATATAAAGAATTTACAATAATTTATAAATTATGTATAATATATAATATTTTATTTTAATTAAATTTTCAAAATCAAAAAAATTTGAATACATTTACACACACACACACACATAATAGTTTCATGTGTAACTTTAAAAATATATTGCATATATATGTATATGTGTGTGTTTGTGTGGGTGTACAATAGTATATGCATGCATACAAGTATATACACGCTATTTTGAAAATGTAGATACATGTGTGAATATATACAAAAGTAAAAAAATGTTAATTGCTGATGTGTAATGTATATTAATGTATATGGATGTATAAATGTGTGTGTGTGTGTAGGAAAGTGTATATGAACATATATATTTATGCATATATATGTAAATAACAACATTAATTTTGAGAAGAAAAATACTTGAGTACATAAATATTAATATGTTCCACAAATTCGTGAGAGCACGAGCAAAAAGTGACATTATTGCAAGATACTACTAATCTCCCATCTATAACACTTTGCCTCAAAATTTGATCAGAGTACTACTTGCAATGATAAGGTTTATTCAATACTACATATCATGAAGTTACATTTTCATTCAATATTATAATTTGTTCAAATAAAAAAATCTACCTAATATCTTCTTCAATAACCCTTCTATCTTCTTTTTCTAGTCTTGATAAGCTATTTTCAATTTTGATTATACATTTCTTATCTAATATCTCTAGTTCAAGCTATTGTAATAGTAAAATCCAACAAATCAATCAAGGCCTGACATCTTTCTTTTCTATGAGATATTTGATGATAGAATATTTAGTATATACTATGACTTTGGTTCCCACTAAATATGATATTAATTTGCCAAAAGAAAAGATTGTTGATACAAGTTCATTCTCTATAGTGGTGTAATTCAATTGAACATTTAAGTATGTGTTGTTATCATAGTATATGATAACTATTTATAAATATTTGTATAACTATATAAAACTCTTCATAATTTATATTTAACTTTATTTATAATTATGTAAACTATTTTTATAACTATATTAATATCTATATTTAACTATATTTTTAATTATATAATATTTTATAAATATATGAGTAATTCTATATAATTATATTTTTAACAAAATATATCATATGTATAAAAATATCTAACTATATATAATTGTATTTTACTAAATCTATAACTATAAAAATGTTATATATAACTATATCTTTAACTACATACATATTTATAACAATATGTGAGTAACTATATATAAATATTTGTATAACTATCTAAAACTTTATATAATTAAATATAACTATATTTGTATCTATGTATACATATAAGTATTCATATAATTAAATCTATATATTTATTTATAACTTTGTATATATTTATGTATAACTACTTATAACTACTTGTATGAATATATCTATATATAATTATATGTTTAACTATATATAACCCTATTTTTAATTTTATATACTATAGGTATAAGAACATATAGAGGTTGACCTCCCTCTCTCATGACCATCTCTTGAGGTTTATTGATTCTGTTTCTTTCTCTCATCAGATCTCTTTACTGCCATACGACAAAGGGTTTGAGATTTAGTGAAAGAAATGGGGTTGACGTTCACAAAGATGTTCTGCATGCTGATTGTCAACAAGGAGATGAGGATTTTGATGCTAGGTCTTAATACTGGCGGTAAGACATCATTCTGTATAAGTTGAAGCTTGGTGAAATTGTCATCACAATTTCTACTATTGTCTTCAATGTAGAGACTATTGAATACAAAATTATCAATTTCACTATGTGGGATGTTGGGGGTAAAGACAAGATTCACTATTTCTGGAGGGATTACTTCCAAAATACCCAAGGTCTCATATTTATGGTGGAGAGCAATGACTGAGATCGTGTTGTTGAAGCCAAAGATGAGTTGCATAGGATGCTAAATGAGGAAAAGCTTCGAGATGCAGTTTTGCTGGTGTTTGCCAATAAGGAAGATCTTCCCAATGTGATGAAAGCAGCTGAAATTACTGACAAATTAGGACTTCACTCTCTTCACCAATTCCTTTGGCACATTCAGAACACCTGTGCTACCTCTGGCAAGGGCCTCTACGAGGGTCTTGATTAGCTTTCCAATTACATTGCTAGCAAGTTATAAAAAATTATAGCAGGATGAGACAAACTTTGTTGGCATATCTGGATGTGGATCTAATCTTTGCCAATTTTACTTGAGTTTTGTTCTATTATGTGGATGACATCATCTATTTCTAGGGGAATCAAATTGTATTTATATTTATATATTGCACGTCTGAAATATAAGACTGCATTTACTTTGCTCTGATCTGTTGTAAGCCAAACTTGTTTGTTTTCTGTTTTGTGTCTTTTTGCCTTTGGATCCCAAAGGTATAAGAACATATAACTATAAATAATTGTCTTTGACTAAATATATAACTATAAAATATTATACATAACTATATTTAAAATATAATTAACAACATATATTTAATATACAGTTTTATATATTAGTATATAAAGATGTATTTTACCATATATATACCAATAGATATCTATACGTATACATATATAAAATTATAAAAAATATATATATATACCTACATGTATAAATATAAGTATAACTATATGTATAACCACTTGTAATTATATTTATAATTACATGTATAATAACATACAACATTATGTTTAACTATATGTGTATAATTATATATAAATACTTGTATAACTATATATAAATATTTGTATAACTATATGACACTCTATATAATCATATATAACTATATTTGTAACTATGTATACACATATGTAAATCTATATATTTATTTATAACTTTATATATTTATGTATACCTATTTGTTTGAATATATTTATATATAACTATATGTTTAACTTTATAAAAATATTTATAGCTATATATACTATATTTATAATAACATATACCTATAAATAATTGTATCTTATAATATGTATACCTATAAATACTTTATACATAACTATATTTAAATATATAATTTACAACTTATATTTAATATACATTTGTAAATATTAGTATATAAAAATGTATTTTACTATATCTATACCTATACATAACTCTATGGATAAATATATAAAAGTATATAAATAAATATATATACCTACATGAATAAATATAAATATAAGTTTAACTATATGTGTAACTATATGTATAACCAATTGTAACTATATTTATAATTACATGTATAACAACATACAACATTATGTTTAATTATGTGTATAACTATATATAAATATTTGTAAAACTAAATAAAACATTATATAATTAAATATAACTATATTTTTAACTATATACATACATACATACATATATATATATATATATACACATATATGTAAATTTTTTATTTGTTTATAACTTTGTATATATTTTTGTATAACTAAATATAACTACTCGTATGAATATATATATGACTAAATGTATAATGATATATAATTTTTTATAACTATATATATTATATGTATAATAACATATAACTATGAATAATTCTAAGTTACTATATGTATAACTATAAAAACTGTATACATAACTATATTTAAATATATAATTAACAAAATATATATAATATACATTTTTATATATTAGTATAAAAAATGTATTCTAGTATATCCATAACTATACATAACTATATGCATAAATATATGAAATTATATGATAATATATATATATATATATATACATACATGTATAAATATAAGTTTAACTATACGTGTAGCTATATGTATAACCACATGTAACTATATTTATAATTATATGGATCAAAATATACAACATAATGTTTAACTATATGTGTATAACTATATATAAATATTAGTATAACTATAAAAAACTCTATATAAATAAATATAACCTTATTTTTAACTATGTATACATATATGTAAATCTACATAATTATTTATAACTTTATATACATTTATGTATATCTACTTATAACTACTTGTATGCATATATCTATATATAACTATATGTTTAACTATACGTAACTATTTATAACTACATTTACTATATGTATACTAACATATAATTATATATGGGATAATTCTAATTTTTTGCACTAACTTGAAATTAAATGACAAAAAATAAAATATCAACAATATATAAGCACATTGCATGAGAGTGTCTGTTGGTAAGGCTCATATATGGTATAATACAAATAAGGGTTGTACTATTAACTAATCCCAGCCCTAGGGCCTCAGGCTTATATATGAAATTGTATGACAAAAGATGTAATATTTGATAGGTTTGTACATAATTTTTTTTTCTTTTATGTAATTCCTCATTCTAACACTGCATTTTCTATGTGTCTCTCTCTCCCTCTCTAATTCTTTCTATGTCACCCTCTTCCTCTTTTTCTTTATGTGTCACACACACTCTCTCTTGTTATTTTGTTTCTCACTCTCCTTTCTTGCTTGTTCTCTCTCTCTCTCTCTCTCTCTCCCTCTATCTCCCTCTCCCTCTCTCCCTCTCTCTCTTTCTCTCTCCCTACCTCTCTCTCTTTCTCTCTCCCACTCTCTCTCTCTCTCCCCCTTTTGTCATTTCTTTTTCCCCCTCTCTCCCCCTTTCTCTCTCTCCCTCTCCCCTTTCTCTCTCTCTCTCCTCCCGTCTCTCCATTTCTCTGCCCCTCTCTCTTTTTCCCCACCTCTCTCTCTCTCTCTCTCTCTCTCTCCCTCTCCCCCTTCAAACTTTAAATGTCAATCTTTTTTTCTTTCCTTTCTTGTGCATTATCATATTTTGCTCCCTTTATCTAGTATTACCATGATATCTATTAATCTTTATCATGCTAAAAATTACTTTATCTATTCATGTAGATTCTGCAAATGCATTGCCTCGATATTCATGATATTTTATATATAAATTTTCATCTGTAAGTAAATTTATTTAATTATTAGTATATTTTGAAGTAATAGAATGTTTAAATCAAAATAATGATTGAGCATTATTTTTTTGTAAATAAAATAGGGAAAAATGAATTCAGATCGTTAGTGTATGTACAGATGGTTTATGAATGGAATTTTGAATAAAGATTTTTAGAGTGGGCTTGAAACTTTCATCAAATTTGCATGTAGTCAATCGAGATGGATGAATGGATAAAAAATTAAGTATCCATGTAATAATTGCAAGTTTAAGAATATTCCTTTACGTGATACAAATAATATAAGATACCATTTGGCAAAAATGGCTTTGTGTCAAATTATTTTGTTTGGATTTATCATGGGAAAAGTACAATGGCTCTGAACATTTACCAAAATGAGGGTACCGAATCATTTACTTGTAGGGAAGATTCATCAAACACATACCATATAATGATCACGGAAGCTACTGGTGCTAAATTCAATATGGATTACATGGATGAACCACCTAATCCTGAATCTCAAAAATTTTATGAAATGCTTAAAGTAGATAAAAAGTTGACCCATTTGTAAAACACATTCACAATTATCACTTGTGGCTCAACTTATGAGTATTAAGTCAGAAAATCATATGTCTAAGAAATTATTTGATCAGGTGACAAAACTGATGAAAAAGATTATTCCAAATAATAATTTAATCACTAACAACTTTTACAACACTAAGAAGTTACTACAATGAATGGGTGTACCAGTGGAAAAAATTGATTGTTGGTTCAATGGATATATGTTATATTGAGATGGTGATAGTGATTTAATTAGCTGTAAGTTTTGTGATCATCATTGATTAAAGAAGGCACTTTGTGCTGTAGATACGCGACAAAAATTGAAAGTTGCATTTAAGAAGATTTATTATTTTCCATTAATTCCTCGATTACAGAGACTATATGCATCAAATACTACAGAACATGATATGAGGTGACTTCTGAGCATGATATTGAAGAATGGGTAATGCGTCATCCATTAAATTCACTGCTTGGTAGCATTTTAATTATATACATCAAGATTTTGTAGCTGAAAGTCTAAATGTGAGATTGGGTCTTTGCACAGTTGGATTTCAGCAATTTGGACAATCTCGACAATAGTACTTAACATGGAAAGTGATAGTGGCACCTTATAACTTGCCTTCGTGGTTGTGTATGAAGGAGAAATATATGTTTTTGTCAATATTAGTTCCAGGGACAAAGAATTCAAAAGACATGCTGGATATTTTTTTATAGCCTCTTATTGCAAAGTTAAACTATTTGTGGGATGTTGGCGTGAATACATATGATATCTCAAAAAAACAAATTTTTATTATGCGGGTGGCCCTTATGTGGATGATACTTGAATTTCCTACATATTCAATATTGTCTAGCTGGAGTACTATATGATGATTTGCATGCCAGTATTGCATGAAAAATTCTAATGTATTTACCCTTAAATTTAGTGTTAAACACTCATGGTTTAATAACTATCGTAAGTTTCTACCTACAAATCATCCATTTCAAAAAAAATAGAACTGTATTTAGAAAAAATAAAATTGTGATGACAGTTGTGCCAGCAGTTCATTTAGGAGATGATAATATGATAGAGATTCAGAGTTTGGGTTTGAAGAAGGTAACTGAAAAGGATGCTACTGAGAATAATGGATCAATAGGCAAAATATTTGGCTCGAGGAAACATAGTATATTTTGGGACTTACCCTATAAAAAGTCCAATTTAAATCGTCATAACTTAGATCTAATGCATATTGAAAAAAAATATGTTTGACAATGTTTTAAACACCATCCTTAATGTATACGAAAAAACAAAAGACACTTTAAAATCAAGACAAGAGGTGAATGATTACCTGTTGGTGTCTTGAATTGAAACTGAATGAGACAACAAGTATATTTCCTAAAGCTTGCTACAAACTTGATAAGAAGGCAAGACAGATATTATGTGAATGGGTTAAAAATTTAAAATTCCTTGATGGATATGTGTCAAATATGAGTAGATGCATGGATATGAAGAATCTTAAGTTATTCGGAATGAAAAGTTATGACTGTCATGTATTTATGCAGAGATTAAAACTAATTACATTGCATGAATTACTTCCCCTAAGTGTTTGGAAGGTCCTTACAGAACATAGTTTATTTATCAAATAGCTAATTGTAGCCACAATCAAAATAGATGACATGGTGAGGCTGGAGAATGACATTCCACTTATTGTTTGTAAGCTTGAACGGATATTCCCACTGAGTTTTTTTGACTAAATAGAGCATTTGCGGGTACAATTTTCATATGAAGCAATGATAGCAGGGCTAGTGAAATATAGGTGGACGTATCCTTTTAAGAGGTAAATACATATAATTTGATGTATTTTATTATTTCATACATAAAGTAATATTATAATTTAATATAATTGAAACCTAACATTTGTGGCTATAGGTATCTTCGTAAGTTGGTATTGAATGTTAGAAACAAGGCAAAAGTTGAAGGTTTAATTTGCAATGCATATTTAGTAGAAGAAGCATCATCATTTTGTTTTTATTATTTTGAGGATAATGTCAATACAAAGAATTGAAATGTGTCTCAGAATGATGAAGGTCATGTGATGGTAGAAGATGATTCTATGGACAAACTATCTATCTTCAATCATCCTGGAAGAGTATTTGGAAGAGCAATGAAAAGATATATGACAAAAGAAGAGTACAGAGTAATTCGGATCTACGTTTTACTTATTTCTGAGTAGGTTGCACCATATATTAAGTATGTATACCCAAAATGGTTGCAGGTTTAATCATAGTTTAATTTTATCCTTAATAGGAATTATTAAAAATTGATATACATTTTCTCTCTCTTTTTATATTTGTGCAGTATTTATGTTGAGCAGTTAAAATATAGGCAACCAGCAATTTCCAGCAATGATGTCAATTATATGCTAGAAACTAAATTTGCAAATCAGTTCAAAAATTATGGGAGAATTATTAAGTTTTAAATTTTTGAATTATTTAATATATCAGTATCTTTTATTTGTTAATATCATTTTTTTAATTTATGTCATAGGTATTTGATCTTTCAAATAGAGATTCAAATTTTTTCATTCAGAATCTAAGTAAATGCCCATTTAGATATCTAACAACCTATCATAGGTATTTTGTTAATGGATATAAATTTCACATAGATGGACATAGTTCTTCTAAAATAACAATGAATATTGGTGTATGCATTAAAAGCTCAGGTTATAGTGTAGATGAGATTGATTATTATGGTCAACTCAAATAAGTTGTTGAGTTGGAGTTTCCTAGACTCGAAAATAATTAGATTGTATTATTTAAGTGCTAGTGGTTTGATCCTACATGAAATGTGGGCACAAAGATTCATTCGAATTATAAGCTAGTGGATGTTAACCATAAATGTAGATATAATCAATATGATCTATTTATTATGGTAGTTCAAGCCGCTCAAGTATATTAGTGTACATATCCAAGTTTATCTCGTGATCAGAGTGATTGGTGGGTGATTTGAAAAATCAAAGCTCGATCAAATTTTGAAGAACCAACATATCAACAAAGAAGTACAGACTTAGATATTGCACTCACATTCCAGAAAGATGACATATATAATATTAAACCTATGCATGTCGATGAAGATCTAGAAAATTTATGTAACTCAAATGGTGGCCTAATAGTAATTGAAGACGATAAATTTCTATCTAAAGATGAATTAGAACTTCTATCAGAATCAAACGAAATATCAGAATATACATTGGAGGATGATAGTGATGCCGATAATTAAACTATTATAATTTTATTATAATATTAAACTATCAAAAACTTTCTATATTTTGTTGAAATCTATCGGTGTGTTTTATTGTACAATGCATGCTTGTTCACCATATTCAGATTTCAACATCAAAATAACCATCTTCATTTCTATCACCATCATCATCATTGAGACATCTACTATCACTTTTATTAGATATAAGCCCCCCACCCATTATGCTTCCTGCACACACTTTTGATCCATCTCAATCTTCTACACCACATTTTACCATGATAGTTCCCCCATTTACAAAACCAATGATATCATCAAATATTGTGCCTTCCTCTGTAGTCAGTGCAAAGTTAGTAATTGAGATCGTGATTGGGAGTTAAAAAAATATGTAAAAATGACTTGAACAAAAAATTTTGATGTTATTGTCAGTGGGTTTTTATATTCTTATGATTTGTTTGTTTTCAATGTTATTTATTTATTTGTATAGTTTTATTCCATCTCATAAGTGTTCGACTATAATTAAAAAGTCTTTCAAGAAAATGACTGATTCTAAAGTATTCTTATAGCAGAAAGCTTCTGAATCGATAAAATAGTCTTATTCTAAAGACTTTCAGGTAAAAATAACTAAACAAAAGCATTGAAAAATAATTATCTAATTACTTAACTATTATGTTGGTTATTATTCAAGCAATAAATAATTTTTTTTTATTAATATAAATTCTTTTGTGATTTTTCTATATATAGAATCAATGCACATGGACACCCAAATTTGACGGAAAGATAAAGTCATTATGAGAGAACAAAGTTGCTCAATGATATTCTGATTTTTTATAGATTGAAGAATATGAAAGAAATGCTTGATTTTATATCCGAGGATGATTGGCCCGAGTGGCTTGAGTATTGGGAAGAGCCAGATGTGAAGAAAAAATCAGATATTGCCAGTAAAAATTGACGAAGTGAGGTAGTTGGACAAGGTACAGGAATCTCTCGACACACAGGAGGGTCAAAGTCGAGCATTGAACATGCTCGAGATTTGGTATAATTTTAAAATTTTAAATATTTATATATTTATAGGTTGTCCTAATAGTCCAATAAATCAAATCACTGCATGGTTTTATTAATTTTGTTAAATTTTTTGATCATTTGTTTTTTTATGACTTAGAAAAATATATATTCTAGGCTGGTGAATTGGGTCGAGATCCTAATTTTTATGAGATTTTCAGGAAGATGCATGTGAAGAAAGTGAATAGTCAGTTTGTTGACAACAAGTCTTAGATGATTGACCTAAGAATTTGGCATATTAAAAATATTTTATAATACTACAATACATTTTGAAAATTATTTGGGATGCAAAATATTTATTTTATTTTATGTATACCTAGAATAGTATTTTTCTTTTTTTTATCGCAGGAACTAATGGAGGAATATGTGAAAACTGCTCATCAACAAGTTTAGGATTTTATGGATATTCAACCAATTGAGTATGATCCCATTTATTTGGAAACCATAAAACATCATAAGAAGCAGTGAGTGTATAGCATCGACTAAAGGGAGTGGCTTTTTGTTGTAGTAATCGTGCTTCTAATTCACCTGTCTCATCAAGGTGGATGAGGTGGTCGAATAAGCAATAGAAACAAATGAAAGTATTATAGTTATGGAGATCGAAATGAAAAAGAAGGATTAGCAGATATCTCATTTGAAGGAAGAAATATATGAGATTAAAGGATAGAAGAATCATCAGTATACTAATTTAAAAGAAGAAATGCAGGAAATGAAACAAGCGAAGGAGGAGTAGATTACTTATTTGATGGAAGAAATGCAAGAAATTAAGAAATGAATGATGAGATGAAAGAAATAGAGAATGTAATGAATATAAAATGTCCTATATGATGAGATGAAACTATATGGAGTCATAGTTTGCCTTCCGAGATCCAGCTGTGAAACCTCACTAGAGAGGCTAGCACAAAATTCCCTACTAATTATGAGAATGATTTTGTATAAGAATTATTTCTGAACAGTTATTGATTTTTGTCTGTGTAGCAAAACATGATTAGATTTTTTTGCAGGTTTCATTTTTTGTATTCTAGTTTTGTTCTTTGTTTTGCCGAGTAACCTAATAAAGATTCAAAGTATTTAGACATTGCCACGATCCTTCCAATGCATGGGTCTCATATTTAGTGATTTCAGCTTGATCAAAAGGAGGCAAAGCTTCTATTATCTTCATTATTCCTAAAATATGTTATTTTTGCACACACTCTCTCTCTAAATAGCTTTGCTGGACATCTTTTAGATTTTTGTTGAAATTGTATGACTATCAACTTTAATTTGTATTTATTTATGTCTATAATAATTGTTTTTATATATCTGTGAATATGTTTGTGGGTCCCAAAATTTTTTGGGTAGAGTTTTAGCTTATTATACGTATGTAAAAGCCTTGGATGGTCCTCCATGGTGCTAGGAACAACACCTTTGGCTGTGAGATGAACCAAAAAATTAATTCCATGCAAAAACAGGTTTGTTATTGACACACTTATTTCGTACAGATATACGTCATCTCGCTTATGATCTACAACTACTCGTTATCAGTTTTTGGTATATAAATGTAGTATGTTATGCTCCAAGTGTAGGTGTAACAAAGTTCTCTATCTGCATGGTGTACTAGAGGAAAAAGAACTAGAATTGCTGATCATGCCTGAGAGACCTTTATGTGTGATTTTTAAGTCCTATATTATTTTCTTATGTTATTTTGATGGTATGTGGATTTGCAAGAAAGTACAAGTGTGTGTGATCTAAGGCTATGTGATTATATATACGTACATATAATACTACAGTATGTAAGTACATATATACTTGGTATAAATGTACATATATACTGAGTATATATCTACGTATATACTAAGTATATAAGTACGTATATACCGAGTATATATGTTCGTATATACCGAGTATATTTGTAGGTATATACTCAGTATATATGTTTGTATATACTGAGTATATTTGTATGTATATACTCAGTTTATACATACATATATACTATAGTATATTCGTATGTATATACTTAGTATATACGTACTTTTATACTTTAGTATATACGTATGTATATAATTGGTATATACATATGTTTATACTATAGTATATACGTACATATATACCAGGTGTATACATAAGCGGGTGTATATATTTATTTATAGACATGTATATATAATCATACGTATACACCCATTTACCCATAGACACACTTTTAAATATATAATTGCTCGGGCTGGTCTGGTCATCATTGTGCATTGCTCATTGATGTAGGTAATAAAAGCCATGAATATTAGACTTTTTCTAAAGCTGTGAGATGAAGATATTTCTAGTCCAGACTAGCCATGCAGATAGAGGTTGGTCTTAAAAATCTTAGTAATTGTATTGATATGCAATTATCACATGGTACAAAGTGAGTGTATGAGTAAATAAGTTTTTTTGCTCTAGGTTATGCACTAATTGGTTCTAATTGTACTAGGTCTTAGAATGATTATGATGATGATGCTCGTGTAGTATAGTGTAATTTTTGTCCTGGAGGAATATCAGATCTTATTTTGGGAGAAGCAGCTCGCCGCCTCGTCAAAAGCTCGCTCAATCTCAAGTTCATCAGTAGAGCATCATCACTTGCCCTACTTTTATTATCAGCAGCGGCGCCGGTAGCAGCGGCGGCACCGGTGGTAGTAGTGACAACACCAGTAGCACCGACAGCAACGACAACTACTACAGCAGCAACATCACCGGTAGTAGCGGCAGTCATGATAGTGGCAGCTATAGCAGTAGTAATAGTGGCAGCAGTGGCGGTAAAGTGGTAGCGGAGGTGGCCGTGGTAGTGGCAGCAGTCGGAATTGCAACAAATATGGTATATACATACTTATATACTCTGTATATCCCTACTTATAATACTACAGTATTTTATGTACATATATATTGAGTATATATCTACTCATTATATATTTAAAGATAATACTTTAGTTTATATATACAAATACAATAATAATATATGTATGAGTGAAATGCTAGTATATATGTAATAATATACTATAGTATTATATATGTATCAAAACATGACTTTTTTATTTATTTTGATTTGATTGAATGGTTTAACTTTTTTAAAAATTTGGTACCTCATTGTTCCCCAGACGAAGCTTGTATAAGTGAAGGGATTTTTCACTAGACATGATGCACCGTGACTCGGATAGCTTTGTCGTAGTAGAAAGTTGTGATCAGAGGAGCAGAGGCAGAGAATGCAACATCAATGCATGGATAGAATATACTTTATGCACTGTCGGTAGATACATTGGTAAATAAGATGTAATAAAATTTTGTTATCTCTTTTTAAATGTAAAATATAGCAGTTGAATAAGTTATTAAATGATTTTTTTATAATTAAAATTTATCTTTTATAGTTTCTATATTTATTCAATTTAATATAAAAATATTAAATTATTTAATTAAATTTTTGTTGAAGCTGTATGACTCTCAACTTTAATTTGTGTTTGTTCATGTATATAAAAACTATTTTTATATATCTGTGAATATGTTTGTGTGTCCTCGAATTTTTTGGGTAGAGTTTTAGCCTATTATAGGTATGTAAAAGCCTTGGCTAGTCCTCCATGGTGCTGGGAACACCACCTTAGCTTCTGAAGCTATGAGATAAACCAAAAAAATCAATTCCACGCAAACCCAGGTTTGTTCTTGACACTCTTATTTTGTGCAAATATGCATCATCATAGTTCATATCTGCGACTGCTTATTATAAGTTATTGGTATGTAAATGTAGTATGTTATGCTCCGTGTGCAGGTGTAACAATGTTTTCTATATGCATGGAGTACTAGAGGAAAAAGAACTAGAAATACTGACCATACCTGAGAGACCTATATGTGTACTTTTTATGTCCTATATGATTTTCTCATGTTGTCTTTAATGGTATGTGTATTTGCATGAAAGTACAAGTGTGCGTGTCATCTAAGGCAATGTTATTATATATATGTAAATATAATACTATATTATGTACGTACATATATACTTGGTATAAATGTACATATATACTGAGTATATATCTATGTATATACTGAGTATATATGTACGTATATACCGAGTATATATGTTCATATATATTGAGTATATTTGTATGCATATACTCAGTATATATGTTAGTATATGTTGAGCATATTTGTATGTATATACTAAGTATATACATACATATATACTGTAGTATATACGTAAGTATATACTCGGTATATAAGTACTTTATACTATATTATATACTTAGTATATACTCTGTATATACATACTTTTATATTGTAGTATATACATACATATATACCGAGTATATACATAAGTGGCTGCATATATTTATTTGTAGACATGTATATATTATCATACATACGCACCCAATTATACACAAACACACTTTTGAATATATAATTGCTCAGGCCGGTTTGGTCATCAACCTGCATTGCTCACTAATGTAGGTATTAAAAGACATGGATATTAGACTTTTCCTATAGATGTGGGATGAATTTATTTCTGGTCTAGGCCAGCCAGACAGATAACGGTTGGTCTTAAAAATCATAGTAATTGTATTGATATGCAATTATCACTTGGTACAGAGTGAACGTATGAGTACATAATTTTTTTTTGCTCTCGGGTCTGCAATGATTGGTTCTAATTGTACTAGGTTTTAGAATGATGATAATGATGATGCTCGTGTAGTGTTGTGTAATTCTAGTCTAGGAGGAATATCGGGTCCTATTTTGGTAGATGCATCTCGCTGCCTCGTAGAATACTCGCTCAATCTCAACTTCATTAGTCGAGCATCATCGCCCACCCTACTTTTATTATCAGCTGTGGCAGTGGCGGTAGCGGTGGTAGTGGTGGTATCAACGATAGTGGCGACAAATATGGCAGGGGCAGTGGTGGTAGTGGCGACGACATTGGTGGTGGTGGCAATGGCACAGGAAACAACGGTAGTAACAGCTGCCACAGTAGCTGCTATCACTACGGCGCGGCGGCAGCAATAGTAGTGGCAGAAGTAGCATCGATAGTAGTGGCAGAAGCGGCAACGACAATGATAGCAGTGGCAGGAGTGGCAGCGACAATGAAAGCAGTAGCAATAACAACAAATGTGGTCTATACGTATGTATATACTGAGTATATATGTACTTATAATATTGTAGTATTTTATGTACATATATACTGAGTATATATGTACTAAGTATATATGTGTACATAATACTTTAGTTTATATATACAAATATAGCAATAATATATGTACGAGTGAAATGCTTGTATATATGTAAAAATATACTGCAAAATTATATATTTATCAAAACATAACTTTTTTTTATTTATTTTGATTTGATTAAGTGATTTGAATTTTTTACAAATATGGTACTGCATTGTTCCCCTGACGAAGCTTGTATAAGTGAAGGGATTTTATACTAGACATGAAGCACCATGACTCGGATAGCTTTGTCACATCAGAAGTTGGTGATTAGAGGAAAAGAGGTAGAGGACTAAATGTCAATGTTTGGATAGATTATACTTTATGCACTATCGGTAGATACATTGATGAATAAGATATAATAAAATTTTGTTATTTTTTTTGTTTTAATTATGTATAAAATTGTATTAGAATAAGTTATTAAATGATTTTTTAATTATAAATTATCATTTATAGTTTTTATTTTTATTCAATTTTATATAAAAATATTAAATTATTTAATTAAAAAATTTTAAAATAAATTAAATTCTAAAAATAGTTTTGAAATTAAATAGCTAGGGACAATTCCCTAGCTAATTTAGCAAGGGAATTTTCCCTTCCTAATTTAGCAAGGGAAATCTTTATTTTAGCAAGGGATTTTTTTCGTCCCTAAATTTATTTTGCTAGGAACTATTTCCGTCGCTAATATTTAGTGATGAGCACTTTTATTAGGGAAAGCTTCCATCATTAAATCTATTTAGCGACTGAAACTCTCATTTAGCTTGGTAATATTGCTAGGGAAATTATTATTTTTAGTTAGGAATTTTTCCGTTGCAAAATTATTAGCTAGGAACACTTTCCCTCGCAAAATTTTAGCATCGAGCACTTTAGATTAGGAACAGTTTCGTCATTAATCCGTCACTATATCTGATTTAAGGATGGAAAATGTCCATTTAGCTAGGGAATTGTCCGTAGCTATATGAGATTTTTCTTGATATTATATGTCTATCTTCTATCTATCTATCTATTTATCTAACTATCTATCAGTTTATCAATATATTTATCTATCTATCTATTTATCTATATATTTATCTATGCATCTGTCTAATAATCGATATATCTATCAATCTATATGTATGTCTATCTATCTATCTATCTATATGTCTATCTATCTAACTATATTTTTTTCTATCTATCTATCTATCTATCTATCTATCTATTTGTCTGTCTATTTGTCTATCTATGTGCCTATCAACTTTTCTATCAATCAATCTTTTAATCTGTCTATAATATGTGCATCTATCAATATATCTATCTTTCTGTCTAATTATCTTTATATCTATCTATCTCTTTGACTGTCAATCTTTTTGTCTATCTATCTATCTATCTATATAAATTTCTGTCTATCTATATATTTATCTATATGTTGATCTATCTATCTATCTATCTATATGTCTATCAATCTATCTATTAATTTGTCTATTTATCTATTTGTCTATCTATCGATCTATCTCTCTATCTATCTATCTATATGTCCATCGAAGTATATATCTATCTGTCTATTTAATTATATTTCAATAAATCTATTTATCTATCTATCTATATATTTTTGTCTATCTATTTGTATATATTTTTGTCTATCTATTTATTAATCTATCATTCTATCAATCAGTCTTTTATCTTTATATCTATTTATCTTTTTATCTATCTATCTTCCTATTTATTTGTCAATATATCAATCTATCTGTCTTACTATTAGTCTTTCTATTTGCCTTTCTATTTGTTTATCTGTCTATCTATCTACATGTCTGTCTATCTATCTATCTATCTATCTATCTATCTATCTTTCTATCAAGTTGTTTATGTATCTATATATCTGTCTATGTGTCTGTCAATCAATCAATCTATCTATATTTCAATCAATCAATCAATCAATTTTGTATCTATCTATCTATCTATCTATCTATCTATCTGTCTGTCTGTCTATCTGTACATCTATTTGTCTATATATCAGTCATTCTATCTATCTATCTATCTATCTATCTATTTTTCGATCTATCTAACTATATCTATATTTGTCTACCAACATGTCGATCTATTTATCTATTTATTTTCTATCAATTTATCTATATAATTACATATCTATCTACTTGTCTATCTATCTATCTATTTATCTATCTATCTATCAATCTTTTTATCTATTCATTTGTCTATCTATTTGTCTATTTATCAATTAATTTATCTGTCTATCTATCTATCTATGTTTCTATATATCTATCTATTTGTTTATCTATCTCTCAATCTATATTTCTATCTATCTATCTATCTATCTATCTATATGTCTGTCTAATAATCTTTTGATCTATCTATTTTTCTATCTGTCTACCTTTCTATCTATCTATCGATCAATTTATGTATCTATCAGTCTATCAATTTGTATATCTATCATTCTATCAATCTTTATTTTTGTCTATCTATCTATGTACATGTCTATCAATTTGCTTATATATTTTCTATTTACATGTCTTTCTACAAGTATATCTATCTGATTATCTAAGTTAAAAAATATTTGTCTATATATCTGTTTATCAATCTCTCTATCAATCTGTCTATCAAAATTTATATATATATGTTTATTTATTCTATTTGTATACTATCTATTTTTCTTTCTTTCTGTATATATATTTGTATGTATTTCTATCTATCTATCTATCTATCTATCTATTTGTCAATCTATCCATCTATCTACCATTCTATTTATCTATTTGTCTATCAATCTTTTTGACAATTTTCCTATTTGTCTATCAATTTAACTTTTGATATATCTAACAATCTATATGTCTATATGTATTTATGGTTATCTATCTATTTATGTATCTACCTATCTTTTTATTTGTTTATCTCTTATATATATATGTGTCTATCTGTTTATTTTTTTATTTGTCTATCTACCTATCAATCTATATGCCTATTTGTATATGTATCAATCATTCTATCTATCTATCCATCTAGCTATTTGTCAATTAGTATATCTTTCAATATTTTTTTTGTCAATCTATCTCTCTATTTACTATCTATCTTTCTGTCTAACTATCAAATTATCTTTCTATATATCCTTCAATCAATCTATCTATATATCTACATATATGTTAAACTATCTATATGTTTATCTATCCATCTGTCAATCTATCAATCTATCTATCTATTACTCTGCCTATTTATCTTTTTATTTGTATATCTCTCTATCTATTTATATGTTTATTCAGCTATCCATGTATTAGTCTATATGTCTATCTCTATATTTATATGTATCTATTTATGTATCTATCTATCTGTATATCTATCTATCTATATGTCTACTTTTATATTTACGATTTATATATAATTCTATCTATGTATCTAACTATCTATTTATCTAAATATCTATCTGATTATCTATCTATCTATCTATTTATTTATCTTACTACCTATCTATCAATATATCTATCTTTTTTTCAAATATCTATCTATCTGTCTATTTGATAATCTTGCTATCTATCTATCTATCTATATGTCCATCTCTCTATATATCAATGTGTTTATCTATCTATTTTTGTTTCTATCTATCTATTTGTCTGTCTGTGTGTCTTTCTATATATCTATCTATCTATGTCTATCTATATTGGAGATCTATCTTTATGTCTGTATGTGTATCTTTATATCAATCAATCTATCTATTTATATTTATATAAATCTATCTATATATCTATCTATTTGCTTATATATAAATCTATCTATATATTTGTATATTAAAATATATGTCTATCTATCTATTGTGTATTTGCCTAACAATTTGTCTATTAATCTATCTATCAATCTATCTATCAATTATTAAATAAATCTATCGATTTATATATCTACTATTATCAATTTATCTATCTATATCTATCTATTAGTATATCTATTTGTATATTTATATATCTATCCATCTATCGATATATCTATCTATCTTTATATCTATCTATGTGTCGATCTATCTATCTATCTGTTTGTTTGTCTATCTATTTTTACCCTTTATACGTTAATCTATCCATTAATCTATTTGTCTATCTATATGTTTATCTATCATTCAATCAATCAATAAATCTATCTATCTACCTATATATATATATATATATATATATCTATCTATCTATCTATTTGTCTAGCTATTTGTTAATAATTCCATCAATTTATTTGTCTATCTATCCAACTATCTATCCATCTATTTATCCATTTATATATCAATCTATTTATCTGTCTATCTATCCATCTATTCATCCATTAATCTATCCGTCTATCTATTCTTTTATCTATCCATCCATCTAATCATCTATCTATCAATCTATCTATCCCACTATCTATTCATCTACCTCTACATATATCTATCTGTCTATCTGTCTATCAATTTATATATCTATCTATCCATCGATCTATACCTCTATCCTTCAATTTATCCTTTTAGCTATCCATCTATCTATTCGACTACCTATTTATTTATCTAATCAATTATCTATATGCCTATCTATCAATCTTTCTATACATTTATCTGCTCGTATATCTATTTTTCTATCTTTCTATCTATATATATGCCTTTCTATATGACTTTTTATATGGCTATCTATTTTCCTATCTATTTTTATATTAATTTTTCTATCTTTTTTGTTGATTTATTTATCTATCTATGCATCTGTCTATCTGCTAACCTATCTATCTATCTCTCTATCTGTCTTTCTATTTGTATATCTATGTGTTTATTTGTATATCTTTCTATCCATATATCTATTTCTTTCTCTATTTGTCTATCTATCTAGTCTATTTGCCTATCTATCTATCTATCTATATGTCTATCTGTCTATCTGTCTATCTGTCTATCTATCTTTCTATCATTCAATCTTTTATCTATATGACTATATATCTATCTATCTATATGTATATAGATTTATCTCTCTATATATCCATCTAACTATCTATCTATTTGTTAGTCTATCTATCTATATATATATATTTATCTATCTGTCTATATGTCTATCTATTAGTCTGTCTATCTATCTTTCTATCTGTCTGTCTATGTATTTATTTGTATATCTATTTGTCAAACTATCTACTTATCTATTTGTTTATCTGTTTATCTATCTAGCTAACAAACTATCTATCTATCTATCTGTCTGTCTGTCTGTCTGTCTCTCTCTATCTATCCATCTAACTATTTGTGTATCTATTTATCTATCTGTCTCTCTATTTGACTATTTGTTAGTCTATATGTATCTCTATCTATCTGTCTATCTATCTGTCTATCTATCTATTTTTTTATCTGTTTATCTATATATATATATATATATATATATATATATATATATATATATATATCTATCTTTTTGTATATCTATTTGTCTATCTATCATTTCTATCTTTCAATTTTTTTATTTATCATTGTATCTAACTATTTTTCTATCTAGATATTTATCTATCTATTGTATCTAACTATTTTTCTATCTAGATATTTATCTATCTATCATTGTATCTAACTATTTTTCTATCTAGATATTTATCTATCTATCTATTTGTCTATCTGTCTATCTAACGGTCTATCTATTTATCTATCTATCTATTTGCTTGTTTATCTATCTATATATCAATCTATTTTTATTTTGTCTATTTATCTATTTGTCTATGTATTTGTCTATTTATTTAACTATCTATATATATATATATATATATATATATCTATCTCTCAATATGTTTATTTATCTATCTATCTATCTAACTATATATCTTTCTATATATCTATCTTTGTTTATATTTGTCTATCCATTTATTCATCTATTTGTCTATCTATCTGTCTATTTGTCAATCTAACTCAATCTATTTGTCTATCTTTTTGACTATATATTTGTCTTTCTGCTTGTTTATCTCTTTATCTTTATAACTGCATATATGTTTGTATATCTATCTATCTATCTATCTATCTATCTATGTATCTATCTATCTATCTATCTATCTATCTGCATGTCTATCTATCTGTTTGCCTATCTCTCTATCTATCTGTAAATCAATCAATCAATCTATTTCTCTATATAACTATCTATCTATTTGTATTTATATCTATCTCTCTTTTTGTCTGTCTATCCATCTCACTATTTTTCTATCTATTTGTCATCCATCTTTGTGTCTATCTTTATGTCTATCTATCTATCTACATGTCTAATTGTTTTTCATTCTTTCTATCTATTTGTTTATCTATCTATTTTTTATCTAATATATATATATTTCTATCTAATTGTTTATCTATCTATCTAACTAATTGCCTATCGATCTATCTTTTGATCTATCTATGTATATGCCTATATATCTATCTATCCTTCTATATATCCAATAATCTATCTACCAATCTATCTGTCTTTTTATCTATGTTTCTATTTGTCAATATGGATGTCTATTTATCTTTTTATCTGACTTTATATTTGCATATATATCTTTCTATCTATCTGTCTATCTATATAACTATTTATCTCTCCGTGTATCTATCTGTAAAAATGTCTATCAATCTTTTTGTCTATCTAATTTTATAACTATCTATCTATCTATCTATCTGTCTATCTATATAACTATTTATCTCTCTGTGTATCTATCTGTAAAAATGTCTATCAATCTTTTTGTCTATCTAATTTTATAACTATCTATCTATCTGTCTATCCTTCTATCTATTTATCTTTTGTCCATCTATATGTCTGTCTATCTATCTATCTATATATAAATATATCTATCAATATATGTATCTGACTATCTTTCTAACTATCTATTTGTCTTTCTGTCTGTATAGCAATTTGTCAATCTATTTGTCTACCTGTCTATATATCTGTCTATCTATATATCTTTTTATTTATTTTTCTATCTATCTATATGTCTATCTATCTATCTATCTATCTATCTATCTCTCTATCTAACTATCTATCTATCTAAATTTCTATCTATCTATCTATCTATCTATATATCTATCTGTCTATCTATATGTCTTTCTATCTCTAAATATATCCATGTATCTATTTGTCAATCAATCAATCAATCTGTTTATCTATATGTCTATCTTTCTATCTATTTATTTATTAATCTTTTATATATATATATATTTCTATATTTATCAATCTATATATAAATATGTCTATCAATATATCTATCTATCTATCTATCTATCTTACTATCTATCTATCTATCTATCTATCTATCTGTCTATCTATCTATCTAACTATCTATCTATCTGGCTATCTATCTATCTATCTATCTATTTATCTATCTTTATGCATATCTATCTATTTAGCTGTCTATCTACCTATCTATCTATATTCCGATCAATCTATCCATGTATCAGTCTATCTATATGGCAATATATATATCTATCAATCTATCTATCAATCTATCTCTCTAATTATATGTCTATCGATCTATTTTTTCTATCCATCTAAGTGCATATTTATTTGTCTATCTGCCTATCTATCTATCTATCTATCAATCAATCAATCTATTTGTCTAATAATCTATCTATCGATCTATATATTTATTTTCTATATTTCTATCTTTCTATCTAAATATTAATTTGTCTATCTATCTATTTATCAATCTATCTATGTCATTATATATCAATCTATTTATCAATCTTCTATTAATCTCTCTATAAATCTATCTATCAATCTCTATATTAATCTATTTATCTATCTAATTATCTATCTATATATCTATCTAACTAACTCCCTATCTATATAAATATCTATCTATCTGTCTATGTGTTTATCTATATGACAATCTATCAGTATATCTATCTATTAATATATCTATCTATCTATCTATCTATTCATCTATATATTTATGCCTCTATCTGTCTATCTAATCATCGAATTGTTTATCTATCTATCTATCTATTCATCTAGATATTTATCTATTTATCTATCTATTTGGCTATCAATCTATTTTTCTATATGTCATTTTATCTATCTTTCTATCTATTTTTCTATCTATCTATCTATCTATCTATCTATCTATCTATCTGTCTGTCTGTCTGTATATCTATCTTTTTGTCTGTATATCTTTCTTTCTCTCTATCTATCTATATGTCTATCTATCTATCTATCATTGTGTCTATTTGTCTATCTAATTGTTTGTCTATATGTCTGCTTATCATTTTGTTTTTCTATATTTCTAATTTTTATCTATATATCTATCTATGTTTTTTCTGTTTATCTGTCAATCTATATGTCTATCTATAGGTCTGTCTATCTTTTGTCTATTTATGTATCTATTTATATATCTCTATGTGTATCTATTTAACTATTTATATGTCTATTTATTAATCTATATGTCTTTCTATCTATTTATCTATCTAGATGTGTATCTATCTATCTGTCTGTCTGTGTGTCTGTCTGTCTTCCTATCTGTCATTATATCTATCTATCTATTTATCTGCCTACCTGTGTGTTTATCTTTCTATCTTTATATCTACCTATCTCTCTCTCTCTCTGACTATTTATCTATCAATATATCTATCTATCTATATATCTCACTAACTATCTGTCTATCTATATTTTTATCTGTCTATTTATCTATCTATAAATCTATTTATTAACCTACCTATCTATTTATCTATTTCTTTATAAATCTATCTATATATTTATCTGTCTATATACCTATCTATCTATATTTGTATCTATCAAAATATCTATCTATATTACTGTCTATATAATTATCAATATATCTGTTTATCAATATGTATATCTATCTATATATTTGTTAATATATCATTCTATAATCTATCCATCTTTCTGTCTATCAATTTCCCTTTTTGTATGTCTATCTGTCTTTCTCTTTTTTGTCAATTTATCTCTATATTTCTATATATATGCATGCATCTATTTACCTAACTATATCTTTGTCAATCTTTCTATCTATCTGTATGTCTTTTGTCTATCTATCTATTGATCTATTTATTTGTCTTTTTGTCTATCTGTCTATCTATATGACTATCATTTTATCTGTCTACTTTATGTGTGTATATTTATATGTCTAAATCTTTGTCTATCTATCTATCTCTCTATCAATCTATCTGTCTCATGTCTATTTATCAGTATATCTCTCTATCTTTCTTTATATTAACTATCTATTTATGTATTTTTCTGTGTGACTATTTATCTATCAATCTATATGTGTGTGTGTATATATATATATATATATATCTGTCTATATTTCTCTATTTCTTTCTATTGATCTATCGATCAATCTATCTATTTATTTGTCTATTAATCTATCAATCTTTCTATATATCTATCTTATTATCTGTCAATCAATCAATTAATCTATCCATATTTCTTTCTATCAAGCTATATATCTTTCTAAATATGTGTCTATCTATTAGTCTATTTATTTAGCTAACTATTTATCTATCTATCTTTCTATCTATATGTTTCTATATCTATCTATATAACTATCTATCTATGTATCTATCATTCTATCTATCTATATGTCTGTCAATCTATAAATCAATCATTTGTATATCTATTATAATAACTATCTAATTTTCTTTTCAAATATCTATCTATTTATCTATCTGTCGATCTATTCATATATATTTCCATCTAACTATCAATCTATACGTCTATCTTTCAATTTATTAATCTTTCTATCTATCTTTCTTTCTATCTCTCTTTCTAATTGTCTATATAGCAGTCTTTCTATATGCCTTTCTATCTCTCTTTTTATCTATTTGTGTGTGTGTGTATATCTATCTATCTGTCTATCTATTTGTATGTCTTTTTGTCAATCTCTCTTTTGTCAATTAATTTGTATTTCTATCTATCTATCTATCTATCTATCTATCTGTCTATCTGCATGTATATTTGCCTGTCTATACCTCTGCCAATCTTTTATCTATCTATCTATATGTCTATTATCTATCTATCTATCTATATGTCTATTATCTATCTATCTATCTATCTATATATCTACTTATCTATCTTTTTTTCTATATGTCTGTCTATATGACTATCTATCAATTTATCTATCTTTTTATTTCTCAGTCTATCTATTTGTGTGTATATCTATATGACTATCTGTATGTCTATCTATCTATCTATCTGTCGATCTATCTTTCTATCAATCAATCTGTCTGATGGCTACATATCTCTATATCTGTCTATCTATCTATGTATATATCAATCTGTTTGTCTATTTGTCTAATAATCTATTAGTCTATCTCTCTATCTTTCTATTTATCTATCTATCTATCTATCTATCTATTTATCTATCTATCGATCGATCTATCAATCTATATATCTATTTGTCTATCTTTCTGTCAAATGATCTATCTATCTACATATCTAACTATCAATCAATCTTTCAATCGATCTATCAATCTTTCTATCTAGCTATTTATCACTCTATCTATCTATCTTTATGTCTATTTATTAGTCTAACTTTTTTCTAATAATTTATCTATCTAACTATCTATCTATCTCTCAAATTATTTGTCTATTTATCTGTCTATCTATATGTTTATTTATCTATCTATCTAACTTTCTATATATGTATCAATCTATTAATCTATCAATCTATCTACATATCTATCTGTAATTCTTTTTGTCTAACTATCTATCTGTCTATCTATTTATCTATTTATTTATCTATTTATCTATCTGTATGTGTGTGTGTGTGTGTGTGTGTATATATATATATATATATATATATATATATATGTTTATTTTTATGTTTACATATCTATCTATATATCTATATGTCCATCTTTTTATCTATCTATTTGTCTATCCATCTTTCTATATATAAGTCTATCTATTTGACTATCTATCTATCTATTTATCTATAAATTTATTTGTTTAACTATATTTCTTTATATATGTCCATCTATTTGTTTATCTATCTATCTTTTTATCTATTTATCTGCCTATCTATCTACCTATCTATTACACTATCTATCCATCAATCTATTAGTCTATCTATCCATTTGTATATCTCTATCTATCTAACCATTTGTTTATCTATCTATCTATCAAACTATCTATCTATCTGTCTATCTATCTATCTATCTATTTATCTATCTGTATTTTTATTTGTGTATCCATCTGATTATATATATATATGTCAAACTATATAATAATCGATCTATCTGTCTATTTATCTATCTATCAATCTATCAATCAATATATCTATCTACATATCTATCTGTCTGTCTGTATATTGATAACTCTATCTTCTCAATATCTTTATTTTTATCTATCCTTATATCGATATATATACCTTTATTTATATCTAAATATGTATCTATTTATCTATCTATCTATTTGTTTAACTATCTATTTACCGATCTATCTATTATCTATCCATATATCTATCAATCTATATATCTTTTTATTTGTCTATATAACTATTTATCTATATATCTAAGTATTTTACTATTTATCTATCTATTTATCTATATGAATTTTTATTTGTATATATATCTATATATCGGTCTATCTATTTATCTATCTATCATTTTAACAATCTATCTATCTATTTGTCTATCTATCTATCTATATAACTATCTATATATTTTACTTTCTATATTTTTATCTATCTAGCTATCTATATGTCTATCTATCTCTCTATCTATCTATTTATATATGTGTGTGTGTGTGTGTGTCTGTGTGTGTATATATATATATATATTTATCTATATATCTATTTGTCTATCTATCTTTAAGGCTATCTATCTATTTATTTATCTATATATCTATTATCTATCAATTAATCTATCTAACTATCTCTCTCTCTCTCTCTAACTATCTATTATTTATGTGTCTAACTATTTACTTTCTATTTGTTTATTTATATATCTATGTATTTATGTGTCTATTTGGCTATCTGTCTATCTCTTTCTCTATCTATCTATCTATCTATCTGCCTATATATATGTCTTTCTAACTATCTATCTACCTATGTATATATCTATATATTTGTCTATCTATCTATCTATCTATCTATTTATCAGTCAATCTAATTGTCTATCTATCTATTTATCTATCTAAATATATATATTTTGTTCTATTTATCTATCAAATTGTCTATCAATATATCTATATATCTATCTATCTATCTGTGTATCAATATGTCCATCAATCTATCTATCTACCAATCTATAAATCTGTCTATCACTCTATCTATCAATCTGTATTTCAATTTGTCTATGAATCTTTATATATATTTAATTTTTAATATGTCTATAAATCTATCAATAAATTTGACTAACAATCTATCTAACAATTTGTTGATCTATCTGTTTGTCTGTCTATCTATCTAGCTATATATATGTGTGTCTATCTATCTATATATCTGTCTGTATGTCAATATATCTATCTATTTATCTATCTCTATATCTATCTATCTTTCTACCTATCTATCTATCTATCTTTTTTTTGTTTGTTTCTTTCTTTCTATCTGTCGATCAATCTATCAATATACGTGTCTAGATATATATATATATATATATATATATATCTAACTATTTATATATCTATCTATCTATCTATTAATCTTTCTAACTATCTATTTTTCTAACTATTTGTATATCTATCTATCTATCTATCTATCTATCTAACTATCTATTTAACTATTTATCTATCTATCTATGTATTTATATATCTATCTAACAATCTATCCATTGATCTATCTATCTATATAACTATATATATGTCTATCTATCTATATATCTACTTATCTAATTGTTAATCTATATGTCAATTTATCTTTCAATCAATCAATCAAACTATCTGTTAATTTATCTATCTCTCTATTTATTTATATATCTAACTATATGTCTAGGTATCTTTATATCTATCTTTCTATCTATTTGTCTATCTTTCTATATATCTGCCTATCAATGTCTTTTTATTTGTCAATATATCTGTCTATCTATCTGTATATATATTTGACTATCTATTTTTCTATCTATCTAGTTATCTAAACATCTATCTATATGTCTATCAATTTGTCTATCTATATATTTATCAATGTGTCTATGTATCTATCTATCTATCTATCTATATAACTATCTATCTATATGTCTATCTATCTATCATTCTTTAAATATATCTATCTACCTATTTGTTTTTCAATCTATCTATCTATCTATTACTCTATCTGTTTATATATCTCGGAATTATCTATCTATCTAAATATATATCTATCTATCTCTATCTATCTATTTATTTTATTTATTTATCTATCTATCTATTTATTTATCAATCTCTCTATCTATATATTATTTATGTGTCTAACTTTTTCTTTCCATTTGTTTATGTATCTATTTATGTATCTATCTATCTGTCTATTTGACTATCTATGTATCTATTTATCTATCTATCTATCTATATATCTAGCTTTCTATCTATCTATCTACTTATCTATATATCTATGTATATATCAATCTATATATATATATATATATATATATATATATATTTGTCTATCTATCTATATTTTTATCCATCTATCTATCTATCTATCTATCTATCTAACTTTCTATCTAATTATCTATATATTTGCTTATTTATCTATCTATATGTCAATCTATATATCTATCAATCAATAAATTTATCTATCTATCTATCTACCTATCAATCTATATTTCAATTTGTATATTAATCTTTTTATCAATCATTCTATATGTCTAATTATCAAAATGTCTATCAATCAATAAATAAATCAATCAATCTATCTATTTGAAGATCAATCAATCAATTAATTAATCAATCAATCAATCAATCTGTCTGTCTATCAATTTATATGTCTGTTGATCTATCCATCTATTTAGCTGTTTATCTATCCCTACATATATCTTCTATCTTTCTATCTATCTATTTGTATATCAATCTATTTATATATGTGTCTATCTAGATATCTAACTATTTTTCTATCTATCTATATATTTATCAATATTTCTGTCTATCTATCTAAAACTTTGTCTATCTATCTGTCTATCTATTTGACTATCTATTTATCTATCTATCATTTTATCACTATATCTATCTATTTATAAATCTATCTAACTATCTACAATAAATCTATTTATCATTCTATCAATTTATATGTTTATCTAAATATCTAACTATCTATCTATCTAACTATTTATATGTCTATCTATTTGTTTATCTATTTGTCTATCTATCTATCTATATGTCAATCAATCAATCAATCAATATATATATATATATATATATATATATATATATATATCTATTTATCTATTATCTATTTATCAATCTATATATCTATATGCCTACCTATCTTTCTATTATCTCTCTTTCTATCTGTCTATATATCTTTCTATGTATATATTTATTTTGCATCTATTTGTCTATCTATCTTTCTATCTATCTATATATATTTCTATTTATCTATATATCTACTTGTATATCTATCTATCTATATGTCAAACTCTCTGACTTTCTATTTATCTATCTATTTGTCTATCTATCTATCTATCTCTATATCTATTTATTTGTCTATCTATCTATCTATCTGCCTATATATCTAGCTATCTATTTTTCTCTCTATCTGTCTATCTATCTATTTAACTATCAATTTTTCTCTTTATTTATGTATCTATATATTTGTCTATCTATATGTTTATTTAATTTTTTATATACATGTCTATCTATCTATCTATCTATCTATCTATCTGTATGTATGTATGTATATCTATCAATTTGTCTATCTGCCTATCTATCTATCTGTATATCTATTTATTATATATATTTCTCTATAAGTCTTTAAATTTTTATATCGATCTATCTATCTATGTATTTATCTATCTATGTATCAATCAATCTATCTATCTATCTTTGTGTGTATCTTTTTAATTATCTATCATTCTATCTATTTATATATCTATAAATTTATCTATTTATTTGGCTATCAATGTCTATATATCTATCTATCGAATTGTCTGTCTATCTATCATTCTATTTGTCTATCTATCTGTTTATCCATCTGTCTATCTAATTGCCAATATATCTATCTATCTATCTACCTATCTATCTATCTCTTTATCTATATGTCTATCTATCTTTGTTTCTCTCTATCTATCTATCTTACTTTCTATCTATCTATCTATCTATTAATCAATTTATCTATCTATCTATCTATTTGTCTATCTATCTATTTATCTGTCTATCTAACTATCGATATATTTGACTATCTATTTATCTTTCTACCTATATAATTGTTTATCTACGGATCTATCTAATTGTTTATATATCTATCTATCTATCTATCTATCTATCTATCTATCTGTCTATCTATCTATATATCTATCCATCTTTATATATCATTCAATCTATATGTCTATCTGAATATTTATCTATCTATATATCTATGTGTTTGTCTAATAATATGTTTATCTTTTTGTCTATCTATCTATCTATAAGTGTATCTATCTATCTATTTATTTATTTATCTATCTAGTTATGTATATGTCTATATATCTATCTATTTATTTTTCTATCTATCTATTTATTTATGTGTCTATCTTTCTTTCTATCTATTTTTCTATCTTTTTGTCTATTAATCTATGTATCAATATGCCTAACTATCAATCTATCGAACTACCTATCAATATGTTTATCTACTTGTCTAACTATTTGTCTATTTATCTATCTGTCTATCTATCTATCTATCTATCTATCTATATTTGTATCGATCAATCTATATATCAATCTATCTATTAAAATTTTTATCTATCTATCTATCTATCTATCTATATATATAATTATATGTTTGTCTCTCTATCTATCTTTATATCTGTATGTCTATAAGTTTGTCTATCTATCTATCTATTTATTTATTAGTGTATCTATTTGTTTGTCTATCTGTATCTATCTTTGTATCTATCAATTTATTTATCTGTCTATCTATCTATATATCCATCTATCTATCCATCTATCTATATATCTATATATCTCTCTATCTATCTATTTATCTATCTATTTATTTATATATCTATCTATTTATATATCTATCAATTTATATTACTATCTTTTTGTCTATCGATTTATATGTCTATCTTTTGGTCGATCTATCTTTCTATCTTTATTTCTATCTATCTATCTGTTTATCTTTTTTTCTATATATATGTCTATCTATCTATCTATTTGTCTATATATTTTTCTATATATCTGTCTATCCATCTATCTATCTATTTGTTTATCTATCTATCTATCAATCTATCTGTCTATCTATTTGTTTAGTCTATCTATCGATATATCTATTAATCTATCTATCTATTCGTCTAACTATCTATCTATCTCTATTTCTATCTTCTAGTCTATCAATTTGTTTATCTAACTATCTATATATTGTCTCTCTATCTATATATCTATCTATCTATTTATCTATATATCTATCTATCTATCTGTTTATCTATCTTTCTATCTTTTTATCTATTTATATATCCATCTAACTGTCAGTCTATATGTATATATATATCTATCACTTTGTATATCTATTTGCCTAATAATATATCTATCTTTCTTTATATAAGTGTATATATTTATATAATTATCTTTATATCGATATGTCTATATATATGTCTATCTATTTGTCTCTCTACCTATTTATCTATCTATCTATATTTCTATCTATCTTTCTTTGTATCTATCTGCTTATCTAACTATTTCTCTATCGATCTGTTTATTAATATGTCTATCTATCTGTCTATTTATCTATCTATCTATCTATCTATCTATCTATCCATATATCTATCTGTCTATAAATCTGTCTATTTATCTTGTTATCAATTTGTCTATCTATCTATCTATTTATTTATTTGTCTAATAATTTGTCTTCCAATCAGTCTCTATTTGGATCTATGTATCTTTATGTCTCTTTATATAGTCTATCTATCTATCTATTTATTGATTTGTTTATCTATCTATCTATCTATCTATAAATCTATCCATCTATCTATCTATCTATTTGTAAATTTATTCTTTTATATATCCATACATCTATCTTTCTAAATATTTTTCTATCTATCTGACTATCTATCTGTCTCTCTATCCATCTTTTTTATGCATCTATTTATCCATTAATCTAACCATCTATATATCCATCTATCTATCCAAATATCTGTCTTTTTATTTGTCTTTCTATCTATTTGTTTATTTATATATCTATTTATCTATCTATTTTTCTATCTATTTGTCTGTTTATTGTATGTCTATCTCTCTTCTTTCTATATTTCAAATTTTTCTATCTATATATCTTTCATTCATTCTTTCAATATTTATATTTATATGTCTATTTGTCTTTCTATCTGCCTATTAACATATCTATCTATCTATTTTTCTGTCTATCTGTCTATCTATTTATCTATCTATTTTTCTATTATTAATCTATCTATCTATCTATCTATTTGTTTGTCTGTATATTTGCCTATCTATCTATCTATCTATCTATCTATATACATGTCTATTTATCTATCTATATATCTGTTAGTCTTTCTGTCTGTCTATCTATCTATTTATCTTTCTATCTCTCAGTATATCTATATGTCTATCTTTCTATCTCTCTATATATCTGTTTGTCTATTTGAATATTTTTCAATCTAACTAACTAACTATCTGTCTGTCTATCTATCTTTCTATCTATCTTTCTGTCAATTAATTTGTCTATCTACACTACAACAAATTATTTGTTTAGCTATTGAAATTAATCTAGAAAATTAATTTCTAGCTAATTTGCAAGAAATTATCAAGGGAATAACAGGATATGTTTGATTTTATATTGAATGACAAATTTGCGATGGATTTATGATAGATTAGAGATGGAAATTTTTAATGTAAAAATCTTCCTAAATAGTATTATCATAGATTTTGGTGCAATGATTCATGACAAATTTGGCAATGACTTTAGAGATGGATTTTCTCTAGCTAATTTGCCCAAGAAAATATCCCTCGCTAAATCTTTATCTGGAAATATATTTTTATAATTATATATCTATAACAAATTATTCATCCTTAAATTATAATTTTCACAAAATATATTCATTTAGCTGGAGATTTTTCTTAGCTATTTAGCTCTGGTTTATTTATGTAGTTAATCTATACTAATTTTTTTTGTTTTATTTATTATTTGTTTTAATATTTGATATATTTTGTATATTAAAGCTTTGTCATGGTCTATGGATGAGGGATCCTTGAAAGACACCTTATCCTCGCATAATTATAAAAATAAGATATTATAAATAAATAATTTCAAAAATATATAAATACAAATAAAAATTTATATTAATAAAGACTACAATAACTATTTTTATGATTATAATATTTTTAAAAAATATACAAAAATTTATTTGAATTAATTAAAAAATACATTTAAATATTTGTTTTAATAAATACATTAAATAATTAATTCAATAATAATCAACATTTTTTAAAATATCTGAAGTTATAAGTGAACATACATAAACATTTGTATTCATAAAAACCTAAAATCATTATTTGTATGATTATAATAAAATATTTACAAATAATATGAATTAACAAATAAAAAAAAATATTTATATTAATAAAACTAATAAAAAAATCTAATGATTTTAAAATTTTTTTAAACAAATTATTACTAAATTATTTGAAATATTTGAATTTTAAAAAAAATCATATTTTTTATTAAATTTAAAATAAAATAAATTAATATTTAAAGATAAATTAATTGATGTTTTAATTACATCCAAAAAATTAATTAGTTATAAAAAATATATCGCCAAGTACTTATTAAAAGAATACTTCAAGTATTCTTGTAGGGTTTAAAAATTTTTTAAAAATCATACTAGTAATATTTTTTTTTGTCCTAAACACACTTAAAATTATTTTTAGCACTTTAACACTTTTTAAATCATTACCAAACTAACCCTACGTAGATTTTAATTCAAGTTTTATTTTTGTTTCTACTAAAATTTATAAGAATTAAAGCTTTGAGTAAATTATTATAGTAAATTAAAAATAAAATATAAAATAATATTAAATTTAAAATAAAATAAATAATTTAATAAGTATTAATATTTTAAAATTAAAAAAAGTTAAACATAAATAATAACCAAATCGGTGCCCAAGCAAAATAGTGTCAAAGAGGCAATCTACTTACGAAACATTTTTGGTAGCATGTTATTCTTCATCATTCTAATTCTGATTTGTGTTCTTGCCTTTTTGATTCATCTATTTTTTGTATTTTCTGAAAAATGAATTATCATACTTAATCGCCGTTCTTTCAATTTGAAGACCTCATTTTGTATTAGCATTTGTTGTGTTATTTGTTCCATGCTTTCAATTTTTGACGAATAATGGAATATATGATTTTTGGAATTGGTTTGAAGATCAAACTTGGTAATTTAAATCAATCTCATACAATATAATTTTTTTTCCAAGGATTTTTTCGAAAAGTTTAAGCTCACTGTTCTTACCATTTATTAAAATAAGGTATCCACTTTGGAAGGTGATATGAGGAACTATGTACCTGGGGCTGATGTAAATAGTTGGGACAAAATGGAAGTGAATAATTGGAATCTACTGCCCAATAATTTTCTTAATGTATATCAATAAGATATCTGCTAAGAGACTCTCCAAAGTATCTTTTATTAATTTTATTATTCCTATGTTATAATTATATCTTGATTACTTATTATACCAGGATACTGAATTTGTTCAATTTTCTTATATCCATCAAGACTATTAGTTTATTCACTGCACCTAATATTTTCTGCATTTGCTTCATTAATATGTTCTTTTGACCAAGGTTAGTGTGGTTAAGTGTCTACTTTTTGTCTGTCTTTCATTTTTAAACTGAAGTTTGATTTGATGATATTACTTTTGTAATACAAGAAGTTAAGGGTGTTGGTGATGGGCTGACAGCAGCAGCTTATTTTTCCATGGTAAATGATACAAGTATTGTTAGTACTACTGCAAGTTTGAATGTAAATATTCATAATAAAATATGCATAAATTATTTTTATTTAAAAATTTGAAATAGGTTGGTAAACCTTTATTTATAACACCATAAACCATGAAAAACAATTTAACTCTAATCTCTACTTCCATTCAAGTTGGCATACATACAACATAAAACCAAGCTTACTTGAGAAAAAATAGATATTAGAATTATATAAAATTTTTATGAATGCCAGCTAATCACAAATAATGCAAGGATGAAATGTCAATATTCTCTTAAATCTTATTGTTTAAATTATTGTTTAACACAAAATGTTTTAATTATTCATGAACAATTTAATTAAAAAAAAATCATATATTTTCTGGTGTATAATTCAAAAAAGTTTACAAGTGATGGAAGTTTTGACTTTTTTTGTGCTTGTGTTAGAGATGATATTTTTGGTATAGCCAAAATATTTATTAGTTTAATTGGAAATTAAGTTAGACAAAACTAATATCTCAGAGAGTTTGGTTGCTCACATTGATTTAATATGCCAAAAATACTCAACCTAGATCTTTGTTGATTATTTTTGCAAGTGAATATGACTCAGGTTGTGCTACTTGAATTGTCAAGTTGACTTTGTGTAATGTTAAAATATAATAAATTTTATTTTTTTAAGAGATAATATTTAAAGATTATATTTTAAAAATTATAAAAATTTTTAATCTTTCCCTTAAAACTTATATCCAACTCAGATTAGAATACTTATATAATCAAGAATATTCATAATTAGTGAAAGAATTGTTAGTATTGTATAATCTTGATAAAATCAAATTCATTAAATTTGATATTGTTACTATTTTTTTTCACAACCTCCTTAATTTTGATATAATTAAGGAAAAAATTAATTTTTTTCATGTAAAAAAAATTCCATCCTCAATTAAATATAAAATATGAGCTACTAATGGTTATGCTGATTAGTAAATTCCTTTTTTTTCTAGTTTAATATTGTTTGAAAATAATTTTTTTAGATGTTATTAGACATAGGAAAAAATATGTAATGGTGAATTAGAATAATATTTTTTTAAAAGTACCTAAATAAGCAAATATTCATATTAAAAAAAACATCAAAATAAAAGATTTCTACTTTTTGGTAAACTCAAAAAATATTTTGATTCATCCGTTATATTTAATGATTAAATAAAATAAAAAATTAAAAAAATAAGCCTATTTTCAAAAACATTATAGCAATATAGGTATACTATTTTGGAAAATACCATGCTGATTTGTAGCAATATAATATTTATATAAATATTATAAAAACATAACATTATATATAAATATTTATACATTTATATAATCATATTACATTATATATAAATGTTTATACTTAAATATATATAAATGTATAACATTATATATAAACATTGATATGTTTATATAAACATATAGTATTATATATAAATATTTATACATATGTATAAATGTTTATAAATATTTATACAACATTTACATAATTCTATCCATTTATATAATTGTATATATAACATTTATATTACATATAAAATGTTTATACATATTTATAAACATTTATATAACATATAAATTTTTATATAAAAATATAATATTTATAATGTTTATATAATTGTGATATATATACAATATAATATTTATAAAAGTGTTACATATATATATATATATATATATATATATATATATATATATGTGTGTGTGTGTGTGTGTGTGTGTGTGTGTGTGTGTGTTTGTGTGTGTGTGTGACATTTATATAATTATTTTAAACACAACATTATATATAAATACATACATTTATATAAACATATGCCATTATATATAAAAGTTTATATAAATGTACAACTGAAAGAATAATGATGTGCAATATGATGCTTGTATGCATAAACAAGAGATTATCTCTGTAATGTATATATCATATGAAGAAATGATATATCATAGTAGGATATTAGTAGTTTTATCTATGAATGAGGCCAAGAGTATTATTGGGTAATGAGGGAGACAAATCAATTATCATTGTCATTCATGAGTCTTCATAGAGCTCATTTATCATGATGCTTTCTTTAAAGAAGTAAACAAATATTTTTTTAAATATTGTTGTTGACACTTCTCATTTGTTATGTACTAGTGTTTTCATAACTCATCTTTTTACTTAGATGTATGATTATTAACTCAGAAGTTAATCATAGGATAGAAAGTTATTATTTACTCAATATTTTATTCTTGTTTTTTTTAATATTGAAATAGCTACTAAAAAATTATCTAAAATCATTTGTTATAATAATATACAAGTTGAAATTTGGTTGCTTTTGTCTTTTTTTTTTATTTTTGGATTTATTTGTAGTCTTATTTTTGTAAGTTATATTTGTAAGTAATTAATTTTTAATTTAATTTTTTTGGATAATGTTAAGATTAGATATTTTTATTTTTATGGTTAGATTTTTTATTAGTTGTTTGAATATTATTGATATGTTACTTATTCATTATTTACTTGGCTATTTATTTTTTATTTAATTGAGATGTTATAAATTTTGTATGGTTATACATTTATACAATTTATCAATGGTTATATGAAAAAATATGTTTTTTTAATAAATGAAATAATATGAAAATTTAATTACCAATTTATAGTTTTCATGGTTATTAGTAATATTATTATTTTCTCCATTGTTATAACCATAAATTAAATTTCTTTTTCTATTAATCATAAATAGAAAAAAAAATTTATAAATAATTTTATAAAAAATAACCATAAAAATTTCATAAACTATTAATCTTAAATTTATTTATTTATGAAATAATATAATTAATGGTTAAATATAAAATAATTTTGTTTTCTATTATTTTCAATATCTAACTCATCTCTCCCCCATCTGGCCATCTCTACGTAATTAGGTCAGTTCACTTCTGAAAAACTTTCGACTCTCAGAACACACTATCATCGCAGCATCATTTTGAAGAACCATATCAAACCAAGAGCATCTCTCAGGAACATACAACCATTGTAGCATCGTTTCGAAGATCCTTATCAAAAAAAAAACATCTCTCTCTCACTCTCTGTGTGTTTTTTTTTGTTTATTTTCATTATAATTTAAATGAAAAATTAGTAATGTGTTTTGCAAATTTAAAATCGACAGTGAGCTAAATGGTGTTTTTTTGTTTAACTCTTATGAGTTAATGATAAATTGGTAGTGTGAACTTTTTTCCTTTTAATGATTAATTTTCTAAGGTTTAATGGATTTCAAATCAATAGAAAGTGTGCTAGATCTGAAATTCGAAGAAAAATAGTAAAAGAGGACGAAGAAAATAATAACAAGAGGAGGAGAAGAGCAAGGTACTGTAATTTTTTAAATTTAAGTTATATCTTATATTTTAATTTATGGGTTTTTATATTTTATAATTTTAGTTATGTAGAGAAGATGAATATGACGAACCTATTTAAATTTAACTACTAATCAAGTGTTTGTTGTTATAGTGTGAAACTTTTATATTTTTTAAAAGAAGAAGGTACAGCTTAACCGTAACCATTAATTTTGCTATCATTGCTCATGTTGATAATTTTTTGAGGGTATAATTTTTGTTGGTAGATGATGATGAATTTTGTTTAGTTTTTTTTAATAAATCATATTTTCTGGTCTTTAATTTGGTCCCCAATAAATTCCATAGCAATTCTATTCTTTTAAGAATTGTAGATGTTTTAATTAATTTAATTGGTATGATATTAATTCTTATTTACTATAAATTCACAACACTAAGACTTTATTATATCTAGTCATGTAGAATCAACGCACACTTGATGGAAAATGGGGGGGGGGGGGGGGGGGGGGGTGTAGAAGACTAAGAACCCAAGTCAAACTATATAATATTGGCATGCATGGTAACTTATTTCATGTATCCATTTATAATAAGTAATTATTCCATCATTATATAATGTTTATATGAGTAATATGATTGATAATATGTTTAATAATACAGTATACCATTGTGTTTTATAAAAAAATATGCACATAGTATATTTATCCAAAGTAGTAGATGTGTGATGCATGTGAAGTCTATGTTTAGCGCAGTCTATGTTTGCTTTACATGCACATTATTTATTGTTTACAATGAAACATGTTTACTAAGTTACTCCTGTACACAAAACACGTGCCAATTTATTTGTCACACATACAAAAAAAAATCAAACAAGATGAAACATGTCATTAATAATGACTTTCAAAATTTTGACTTTGATCTAATGTTGATTATGAGATTATTACTAAGAATCAATATATCAAAGAAAAGTTTGTTAATTAAAATTATTTATTGGATCTAAATCTCTATATGAATAAATATCTTTAATATTGGTGTGATATTTTAGATTTAATATTATTCTAGTAGTATATTTTTTGTTAAATTCAACATTTAGCAATAAAAAGTTTATGATTAACAAAAATCAAAAATTATCATTAATCCATAATATGATACTCTTAATATAGCATATGTTTTCCTTTTATTTTTTTATTATTTTTAGCTATTTTAGATTTAGCATATGTTAATAAATTTTTTTGTGCAGTTGATGATACTCTTGATATATGACACACACACACACACACACATATGTATGTATAGTTTTTTGTTTGTATATATGTGTATCATTATATTCTTTTTCATTTATATATTTTCAACATTATGTTTTGCGGTAACATTATAATATGAGCATATTAAATGATTATATATATATATTTTTTGCAATTATAGCAATGTTATTGTTTGATGAAATAAATTAACCTATTTTAGAATCTTTTAAAAAAAGTGATGTGACCTGATTTGCTCATTGACTATTTGAGCATTCTGAAAAACTCTCAGGCTGCTCTTGCCAAAATATAGCTTTTTTTAATCTTTTGTTTGATAAATTATACTTTTATGTGTTCAGTCTAGTCATAAAAGATTAAATTGAAAATAACATATTATGTGAGATAACAATCATCTTAGAAAATGAAAATAGGCTTTTCAACACAAAAAATTAATTTCACAATTAAATATCTAATCGGCAAAAGTATATAAGTGATGGTCATATCTATAATTTTTGCTAAATTTATAAGTTGACATCCTTCGTATCGTTAAAGTTTGAATTGATGTATGTGTATATAATCATTAAGTAAATTACTCAAATATTAAAAAAATTTCTTTTGCACTACTATTTATGTGGCATTTCTTTAGTTTATAAGATGATGCGTCCTCAGGCTGCTACTTCTATTAATTATTTATTTATGCATTTTTTTGGCCTTTATTCTTGGTGTTTCAGTCATGTTTTTCTTTAATATTAAGCTTTAGTTTTACTAGATTTTATTCATCCATTTCTAATCTCTATCTTGTTAGAAAACTTAATGTAGGATGTGATAGAATTACTAAGAGCTCTATAGTCAACAAGTTTTGCTTAATTCTCATTATTCTTATCTCAGTTAGTTTTTTTTAGCATACTATCTTTTGATTATAGTTTTCCACAAAATATGTCCATGTTAATGTTTGTAATTGTTAGTATCTCTAATCAGTCCATATTTGTAATGCTAAAAAATTGAAATCGTAGTATGCTTCGCATATATATTTTCTAGTTTATTACTTTGTATGATATATTTTCTAGTACAAATCTATTATTGTTCATGTATGAATTCTTCATTAATTTATTTTCCAAGAGTTCTCAGAATTGGATCTTCATTCCATTTTTTTCCTATTTATTTTTATATTCAAAGATTGAGTTGAATCATAGTTGAATTTTTGATCTTTAATCTTCATTGAGAAGTGAGAAGCTTACTCCTTCAAACTTGCAATTCCTTTCTTTTTTGCTTCCCTTTCTTATACTTTCACTTGGTTCTGATATTCTCCTAATTCTTTCTTTTTTGTGTGGCATTGATTGATGCACTAGAAAAGACATACTCCCTTCATTAGAAATAGCATGCTATTTTTCATCTTTAGTGTGCTAATAAATGCTCTGTTTCTTCATGTAGATTCTACAAAATACATTGCCTAGATATTCATGATATTTTATCTTTACATATTCATCTGTAAGAAATTTTATTTAATTAATAGAATTATTTGAAGTCATTGTATGTTTCATTTAGAATTATGATCAGGCATAATTTTTTGCAAATATAACATGGCAAAATGAGTTCAGATCATCAGTGGATATACAAATAGTTTATGAATAGAATTTTGAATAAAGATTTGTTGAGTGGGCTAGAAACTTTTATCAACTTTACCTGTGGTCAATAGAGATGGATGGATGGAAATAAAATTAAGTTCCATGAAATAACCACAAGTGTGAGACTATATTTTTTCATGATGTAAATACTATTAGATACCATGTGGCTAAATATGACTTTGTACCAAATTATTTTGTTTGGATTTATCAAGAGGAAAGTACAATGACTATGAACATTGACCAAAATGAGGGTACTGAATCATATGTATGTAGTAAAGAAACATCAAACATATACCATAGAATGGTCATGGAAGCTGCTGGAGTTGACTTCAATATGGATTACATGGATGAACTACCTAATCTTGAAGCTTAGAAATTTTATGAAATGCTTAAAGCTGTAGATAATGAGTTGTGGCCAGGTTGTGAATCACATTCACAATTGTTACTTGTGGCTCGACTTATGAGAATGAAGTTAGAAAATTATATGTATGTGAAATTATTTGATTAGGTAACAGAATTGATGAAAAAGATTGTTCCGAATAATAATTTGGTCACTAATAACTTTTACAGCACTAAGAAGTTTCTATGAGGTATGGGTCTACCAGTGGAAAAAATTAATTGTTGTTTCAATGAATATATGTTATATTGGGGTGATGATAATGATTTAATTAGTTGTAATTTTGTAATTATCCTCGGTTTAAGAATGCACCTTGTGTTGCAGAAATCCAACAGAAGATGAAAGTTGTATTTAAGATGATATATTACTTCTCTTTAATTCCTCAATTATAGAGGCTATTTGCATCAAATGCTGCAGCACTGATATGAGATGGCCTTTTCAGCATGAGGTTGTACAAGGGAGCATGCTTCATCCATCAGATTCACTTGCTTAGAAGTATTTTAATCATATACATCAAAATTTTACTCCTGAAAGTCGAAATGTGAGATTGAATCTCTACAATGATGGTTTTCAGCCATTTAGCCAATATGGACAATAGTATTTCACATGGCCAGTGATAGTAACACCTTACAATTTGCCTCCATGGTTGTGTATGAAGGATCAATATATGTTTCTATCAATATTGGTTCCAAGGCCAAAATATCTGAAAGACATATTGGGTGTTTTCTTATAACCTCTTATAGTAGAGTTCAATTATTTATGAGATGTTAGAATGAATACATATGACATCTCAAAGAAGCAAAATTTAATTATGCGGGCAGCCCTTATATGGATGATAAGTGATTTTCCTACATATTCAATATTGTCTGGTTGGGGTACAAAAATACGATTAGCATGCCCGAATTGCATGGACAGATCTGTTGCTTTTACTCTTAGATTCAGTGGTAAATAGTCATGGTTTGATAACCATCATATGTTTCTACCTACAAATCATCCATCCCATAAAAATAAATCTGCTTTTCGAAAAAATAAAAAAGTGACGATAGTTCCACTAATTGTTTGTTCAAGAGATGATATCTTGACAGAGATTTAAAGTTTGGGTTTGAAGAAGGTAACTAAAATGGACGTTATTGGAAATAATGGACCAATATGCAAAACATTTGGCAAGAGGAAAAGTAGTATTTTTTGGGGCTTGCCCTACTAGAAGTCCAATTTAATTCATCATAATTTGGATGCAATGCATATTGAAAATATTTGACAATGTTTCAACACTATCCTGAAAGTAGACAAAAAAACAAAGGATACTTTAAAATCAAGACAAGAGTTGAATGATTACTATAGGAATCCTAAATTGAAATGGAATGAGACTATAAGAAGATACCCTAAACCTTGTTACATTCTTGTTACATTTTATAAATGGGTTAAAAATCTGAAATTTCATGATGGATATGTGTCAAATATGGGTAAATGTGTGGATATGAAGAATCTTAAGTTATTTTGAAAGAAAATTCATGACTGTCATATATTTATGCCAAGATTAATACCAATTACTTTTTATGAAATACTTCTCCTAAGTGTTTGGAAAGTACTTACAGAACTTAATTTATTCTTCAAACAACTAATTGTAGTCATAATCAAAATAGATAATTTGGTGAGACTGGAGAATGACATACCTCTCATTCTTTGCAAGTATGAATGGATATTCCCATCATATTTTTTGACTCATTGGAGCATTTTCCAGTCCTTTTGACTTATGAATCAAGGATAACTAGGCCAGTGCAATATAGGTTGATGTATCCTTTTGAGAGGTAAATAAATATAAGTAACTGTGTTTTATTATTTCATACATAAATTAATATTGTAATTTGATTTAATTGAAACATAACATAATGGTTGTATGTATCTTTGTAAGTTGAAATTGAATGTTAAAAATAAGGCGAAAGGTGGAGGTTCAACTTGCAATGCATATTTTGTAGAAGAAGGATTATCTTTTTGTTCTTTTATATTTTGAGGACCATGTCAATACAAAGAATAGAAATATGTCTTGGAATGATGAAGGTCATGTGCTGGTAGAATGAATCTGAGGATAGGCTATCTATCTTCAAGCACCCTGGAAAAGCATTTAGAAGAGCAAAAAAAAGATTTATGACAGATGAAAAGCACAAAAAAGGCCAGAGCTATGTTTTACATAATTGTAAAGAGGCCGCACCATATATTGAGTATGTATACCAAAAATGGTTGCAAGTTTAATCATATGATAATTTTGTTCTGAATAGGAATAATTAAAAATTGATATTCTTTGTTTTCCCTCTATTTATATTTGTGTACTGTTTATGTTGAGTAGTTAAAATAAGGACAACCAACCATTCCTAGCCATGAGGTTGATTCTATGCTAGAAATAGAATGTGTGAATTGGTTCAAAAACTATGTAAGACTTATTAAGCCTTAATTTTTTGAATAATTTGATTTATTAGTATCTTATATTTTTTTAACATCATTTGTTTAATTTATGCAACATACAAATGATCTCTCAAATGGATATTCTAATATATAATTATAGAATCTAAGTAAATGTCCATTTATATATTTGATAACCTATCCTAGGTATTTTGTCAGTTGATATAAATTTCACACAATAGGGCATAGTTCTTCTAAACTAACTATGAATAGTGGTTTATGCATTAATGACTCAAGTTAAAGTGCAGATGAGATTGATTATTATAGTTAAATAGAAGAATTTATTGAGTTAGAGTATCTTAGACTTGAAAATAATAGGATTGTAATATTAAAATGTGAGTGATTTAATCCTATGTGAAATGTGGGTACAAAGATTCATTCAAATTATAAGCTAGTAACCATAAATACTGATTTAATTGATATGTGCCCTTTATTATGTTAGTTCAAGCCACTCAAGTATATTATTGTACATATTCGAGTTTATCTCGTGATAATAGTTACTAGTAAGCCATTTGCAAAATCAAAGCTTGATCAAATTTTGAAATTCTAACATCTCAATAAAGAAGTACAAACTTAACTATTGCACTGGCATTTCAAGAAGATGACATAATTAATATTGAGTATGTGCATGTAGATGAAGATCCAGAAAACTTATGTGACTCAAATGATGGCATAATAGAAATTGAAGATGATCTTTCTCTATCAGAAGATGAGTTGGAACTACCATTAGAATCAGATGAAATGTCAGAAGGTCCATTAGAGGATGATAGTAATACCGCTAATTAAACAGTAATAAATGTATTAGAATATTATAGTTTCAATGACTTTCTATATTTTATTGCTATCCATTGGTGTGTGTTATTCGAAAAAGCATGGTTTTTCATCATACAATATCAATTTGTGTTTTCATTATATCTCTATTTTTTGTTATATGTTTTTACTTTTTGTATAGTATATGGCACATAAAGGACGTGAACGTGGTGGAGGTGTACATGGATGTAGACATGGAAGAGATTCATCTAATATTTTATGTCTCATTGTACAGTTAGTACCATCTCATACCCAACCTATCCAAACTTCAACATCACCATCACCATCACCATCAATGACACCTTTACCATCACCTTTATCAAATATAAGGCCACCATCTATTGTCCCTCCTGCACACACTTCTAATCTATCACCATCATCTACACCACATTTTATACCAATTAGTTGTTCCCCCATTTACATTACCACTGACATCATCAAATGTTATGGCTTTCTCTACAAGCAGTGCTAAGTTAGTAATAGAGATTATGGCTCAAGGTATAAAAAATATATAAATATTACTTTAATAAAAAATTATGATCTCCCTGTTAGTGGTTTTGTTTTTATATACTATTATGAATTGCTTGTTTTTAATGTTATTTGTTTATTTTTATAGTTTCATTCAATCTCACAAGTGTTTGGCTATAATTACAAAGTATTTCAAGAAAATAGTTAATTTCAAAGTATTCTCATGGAAGAAAGTTTCTAAATAGACTAAAAGAGACTACATTTTATGACTTTTAGGTAAAAATAAAGAAACAAAAGTATTGAAAATTAATTAACTAATTAGTTAACTATTATGTTGGTTATTATTGAAGCATAAAAGTATTATGTCTTTGGTATAAATACGATTGTTTTGTGAATTTTTTATATATAGAATCAGTGTACATGGGCACCCCATTTTGATGGACAAATAAAATCATTGTGGGAGAGCAAGGCTACTGAATGGTACTTGGATTTTGTCCATAAATTGAAGATTCTAAAAGATAAGGCCTGATTTTATACTAGAGGATAAGTGGCCCGAGTGGCTTATAGTGTTGGAAGGAGCCAAAAGTGAAGAAAAAAATAGAGATAGCCAACAAAAACTGATGGACTGAGGTAGCTTCACCAGGTATAGGAATGTCTCGCCACATGGGAAAGTCAAAGTTTAGCATTGACCATGCTCAAAATTTGGTATAATTTATAACTTTAAAACATTTATATATTTAGCAGTTGGCCTAATAATCCAAATAATTCAAATCTTTACATGTTTTTACAATTTTAGCTAACAATTTCTAACATATGTTATTTTTTGACTTAATAAATACATGCTTTAGGATGTAGAATTAGAACGAGATCTCAATTTTTATGAGATTTTCAAGAAGATGCATGTGAAAAAAGTAGATGGGCAATTTGTCGATAACAAGTCTCATTGATTGCTATAAGAATCATGTATATTAATAAACTTTTAGAATACTGCTATAAATTTTGAAAGTTGTGTGAAATGAAAAATATTTGATTTATTTTATTTATATCTAGCACAATATTTTATTCTGTTTTATCACAAGACCTTGAGGAGGAATGTGTGATAGCTACTTTTCAGTTAGTTCAAGGTTCTATGGATCTTCAAACAATTAGCTGTGAACCTATTAATTTGGAGACCATAGGAGAGCAAAAGAAGCAGGGAGTGTACGACATCGACTAGAAGGGAGTGGGCGTTTGTTAAGGCAGTCAAGCTTCTAGTTCTTCTGTCATCGTAATAATGGATGAGGCGATAGAACAACAACAAATTGAAACCAATGAACATTTTGTATTTATGGAGATATAAAGAAAAGAGAAGGATCAGTAGATTACTCTTTTGAAGGAAAAAATACAGGAAATGAAAGAAGAGAATGATTAGATTAAAGAAATTAAGATTGCAATGTAATAGTAGATGTTCTATATGGAGTTATAGCTAGAAGCCTTGACGTAACTAGATAGCATAAGGAGTTCCAACATAGAAACCACACAAGTGAGGCTAGCAATAATGCACCGGGTAATGATGAGGATGATTATTTAATTTTAAATGATTATATACCTATGTTATGTTTTTGTTTTAACTATGTAACTATTGTATCAGAATAATTTTTAATTGCTTTTACTTTTTGATAATTATTAAAAATAGTTTATAGAATATGATTTTATTCAATTTAATATAAGAACATTTAAAAATGTAATCAGATTCTTTGTAAAAAAACAAAATTGTAAAAATAGTTTTGGAATGGAAATAACTAGTGATTTTTCCCTCGCTAATTTAGCAAGGAAATTTCTGTATATATTCAATCGAAAGATAATAAATACTACTTTTAATTACGATCAAAATTAGCTTATAGAAAAAATATAATTAGCTAGAGAATTTATATTGTTCTAAAATTTGCTAAGGAATATCTATTGTTCTAAAAATTGTTTGGAAAAATTTTTGATGAAAATCTGTCGAAAAACCATGGCTATTCTATTTTAGTGATGAAATTTCTTATAATATATAAAGAAATTTACCTAACTATATTGTCTATCTATCTATTTGTCTGCCTATCTATCTATCTATCTATCTATCTATCTATTTATCTATCTATCTGTCTATCTATTTATCTATATATCTGTTTATATATTATCTCTCTATCTATCTATTTTTTAATAAATCCGCGAGTCTATCTGTTTGTCTATCAACCTGTCTATTTTTATATCTATATGTATGTCTATTAATTTGTCTATCTATCTATCTATCTATCTGTGTATATCTTTGTCTATATATTTATCTTTTGATCAATCAGTCTATGTATCTGTCTATTTATTTGTCTATTTATTTGTATATCTATCTGTTTATCTATATGTCTATCGATCTATTTATCTATTTTTATATTGATATATCTATCTACCTATCTATCTATATGTTTGAAAAACTTTATATCTAATAATGTATATATCTGTCAATATATCAATCTAACTAACTGTCTATCTATCTATATATCTATTTGTTTATCTATATAGTTATATATCTCTCTATCAATCTATATATCTATCTGTCTAACTATCTATCTATCGATCAATCTATAATATGTCAATATATCTATCTATCTTTTTTTCTGTCAAACTATCTGCATATATATATATAGCTATATACTATATATATATATATATATATATATATGTCTATCTATCTGCCTACATATATGTCTAATTATTTATCTATCTGTATATCTATTTGTCTAACTATCTATCTAACAATATGTCTATTTATCTTTATAACTTTATGTCCATATATATATATATATATATATCTATATGTCTATCTATCTATCTATCTGTCTATCTTTCTGTCTATCTATCTGTCTATCTATCTGTCTATCTATCTGTCTATCTATCCATCTATCCATCTATCTATCTATTTATCTATCTATATATATGTCAATTTTTCCATCTATCTATTTGTCTATCCATCCAATTATTTATCCATCTATCTTTATGACTATCTATCCATTTATCTATCTATCTTCTATCCATCTATCTTTCTCTTTATCTATCCATCTATCAATCTTTCTATCAATTTGTCTATAAATCTTTATCTATCTATCTATCTATCTATCAATTTGTCTATAAATATTTATCTATATATCTATCAATTTGCCTATCAATATTTTTATCAATCTTATTATCAATCTGTCTATCAAATTATCAATCAATCAATCTATCTATATATATGTCTATATATTTGTCTATCTATCCATTTATAAATCTATATACTAATTATTTGTCTATCTGTCTATCTATTGGTCCATCAATCTATCTATCAATTTGACTGTCTATCTATCTATCTATTTATCTATAAATTTATATGTCTATTTATCTATATATTTGTCTATCTATCTCTCTATTAATTTATCTATCTACTTGTCTAACTATCTATATATAAATATATCTATTTGTCTATCTATCTATCTATCAATATATCTATCTACCTACCTACCTATCTGTCTATGTATATATCTACTATTTATCTACTTATCTTTCTATCTATCTATCTATCTATATGTCTATGTATCTATTTTTCTATCAATCAATCAATCAATCAATCTGTCTATATAACCATTTATCTATCCATCTATCTATTCTAACTATCCATCTATCTATTTATCTATCAATTCATCTATATATCCATCAATCTATCAATCTTTAAATCTGATTATCTATCCATCAATCTATACATCTACCTATCTGTCAATCTATCCATATGTATATCTATCTATCTATCCATTTATCTATTTGTCTATCTGTCCATCTGTCTATTGAGAATCGATCTAACTATTTATCCGTCAATTTATTCACCTATCTATCTATTTATCTATATATCTGTCTATCTATGCAAAAATTTTCTAACTATCTATCAGTCTATCTTTCCATCTATATGTTTGTATATCTAATCAACTATCTAACCATCTATCTATCCATTTTCTATCTATCTATCTATCTATCTATACATTATTCTATCTGTCTATCCATCCATCTATATATCTGACTATCTATATGTCTATCTAGTTGTCTTTCTATCTATGTTTCTATCTATATGTATATTTGTCTGCCTATCTAACTTTTTATCTATCTTTTATCCATCTATCTATCTATGTTTCTAACAGACTATTTATTTGTCTATCTATCTATCTTTATATCTATCATTCTATCAGTCTATCTATATGAGTGTCTATCTTCATATCTATCTGTCCATCTATCTATATAAGTATTTGCCTATCTATATATCTATCTAACTGACTGACTATCTGTCTATCTATATATCTATCTATCTGCCTATTTGCCAATCTATCTATCTATCTATCTACCTATTTGTTTGTATATGTGTCTACCTATGTGTCTATCTATATATTTGTCTATCTATCTATATGCATATCTAAATACTATATGTTTTTCTATCTATCAATCAATCTATCTGTGTGTCTATCTATCTGTCTATCTTTCTATTTATCAATCTATCAATTTGTATATTTATCTATTAATTAATCTTTCTGTCTATATGTCCATCTATCTATTGG
>JAREIK010000011.1:117405-150743 GCA_029783825.1 Sapria himalayana
CCATCTACCTATCAGTCTATCTATCATTCTATTTTCTATCAAACTATGCATTTATCTATTTGTTTATCTTTCAATCAATCAATCTGTCTTTCTATCCATCAATCTACCCATCTATCTATCCATCTATCTATCTATTTATCTATCCATCTATCTATCGATCTATATATCTGTCTATCTCTTTGTCGTTTATCCATCTATCTATGTTTCTATCTATCTGTCAATCTATCCATCTATCTTTCTGTCTATCTATCTGACTATCTATCCATCCATTTTTCAATCTATCTTTTTTTTTATTTATCTGTATATCTATCTATCAATCTATTCATCTATTTTTCAATCAATCAATCAATCAATCTATCTATGTTTAACCATATATAACTATTTATAAATACATATACTATATGTATACAAACATATAATCATATATGAGATAATACTAATTTGATGCACTAACTTGATATTAAATGACAAAAGATATAAATTCAATAATATGTAAGCACATAGCATGAGAGTGTCCGTTGATCCGGCTCATATATGGTATAATATTAATAAAGGTCTCTCTCTTACCTAATCCCACACCTTGGGCCTCAGGCTCATATATGAACTTATATTTGACAAAGATGTAATAATTGATAGGTTTCTAGAGAAGAAAATTTTTATCTTTTTATGTAATTCCTCATTCTAACACTACATTCTCTTTGTGTCTTTCTCCCTCTCTCATTCTTTTTGTGTCACTCTCTTCCTCTTTTTCTTTCTATGTCACACACTCTCTCTCTCTTTTCCTCTCTCTCTCTCTCTCTCTCTATCCCTCTCTCAATTTCTCTCCCTCTCTCTCCCCATTTCTCTCTCTCCCCTCTTTATCTCGCTCTCCCCCCTCTCTCTCACCCTTTCTCTCTCTCTCTCTCCCTTTATCTCTTTCTCCCTTTCTCTCTCTCTCTCTCTCTCTCTCCCTCTTTCCCTTAAACATTAAATCTCTCTCTTTTTTGCTTTCCTTTCTTGTCCATTATTACATTTTGCTCTCTTTATCTAGAAATAGAGGAATAATATCTATTAATATTTACCATGCTAAAAATTACTTTATCTATTCATATAGATTCTTGCAATGTATTGTCTCAATAATCACGATATTTGATTTTTAAATATTCATCTATAAGTAATTTTATTTAATTATTAGTATATTTTGAAGTAATTGAATGTTTAATTCAAAATAATGATTGAGCATTATTATTTGTAAATAAAATAAGACAACGAGTTCAGATCATGTATGGATGTACAAAAGGTTTATGAATGGAATTTTGAATAAAGATTTTTTGAGTGGGCTTGAAACTTTCATCAATTTTGCATGTAGTCAATTGAGATGGATGAATGGATAAAAAATTAAGTGTCCATGTAATCATCACAAGTGGCAGTTTATTTGTTATCATGATGTAAACAATATAAGATACTATTTAGCTAAATATGAATTTGTATCAAATTATTTTGTTTGGATTTATAATGGGTAAGTACAATAGCTCTGAACATTGACTAAAATGAGGGTACTGAATAATTTCTTGCAGTGAAGAAGCATCAAACACATACCATAGAATGGTCTGAAGCTGATGGTGCTGACTTAAATTTGGATTACATGAATGAACCACATAATCCTGAAACTCAGAAATTTTATGAAATTCTTAAAGCTACAGATAATGAGGTGTGGCCTGGTTGTAAAACATATTCGAAATTATCACTTGTGGCTCGACTTATGAGCATTAAGTCAAAAAAATATATGTCTGAGAAATTATTTAATCAGGTGACAGAAATGATGGAGATTATTTCGGATAATAATTTGGTCACTAACAACTTTTTCAACACTAAGAAGTTACTACGAGGAATGGGTATATCAGTGGAAAAAATTGATTGTTGTTTCAATGGATGTATGTTATATTGGTGTGATGATAGTGATTTAATTAGTTGTAAGTTTTGTGATCATCATCAGGTTAAGAATACACCTCGTGTTGCACATATGCGACAAAAATTGAAAGTTACATTTAAAAAGATATATTATTTTCCTTTAATTCCTCGATTTTAGATACTATATGCATTAAATACTACATAAAATAATATGAGGTGACATTCTAAGCATAAGGTTGAAGAAGGGGTAATGCATCATCCTTCAGATTCACTTGCTTGGAAGCATATTAATGATATACATCAAGATTTGCAGCTGAAAGTCAAAATGTGAGATTAAGTCTCTGTATTGATGGATTTCAGCTATTTATGCAATCTGGATAATAGTATTCAACATGACCAGTGATAATGCCACCTTATAATTTTTTTGCATGGTTGTGTATTAAGGAGAAATATATGTTTTTTTATATATTGGTTCTAGGGCTAAAATATCCAAAAGACATGCTGGATATTTTCTTGTAGCCTTTTATAGCAGAGTTAAATCATTTGTGAGATGTTGGCATGAATATATATGATATCTTAATGAAGCAAAATTTCATTATGTGGGCAGCCCTTATGTGGACGATAAGTGACTTTCCTGCATATTCAATATCATCTGGCTGGAGTACTATAGAATAATTCGCATGCCCATATTGCATGACAAAGTTTGATGCAATTACCTTCAAATTTATTGGTAAACAGTCATGCTTAGATAACAATCTTAAGTTTCTACCTACGAATCATCCATTCTGAAGAAATAGAATAGTATTTCGAAAAATAAAACTATGATGATAGTTGCACCAACTATTCATTTAAAAGATGATATTATGGCAGAGATTCAGAGTTTAGGTTTGAAGAAGGTACTAAAAAGGATGCTACTGAAACTAATGGACCAATATACAAAATATTTGGCTGGAGGACACGTAGTATTTTTTGGAACTTTCCCTATTGGAAGTCCAATTGAATTCGTCATAACTTGGATGACATATTGAAAAAAATGTGTTTGATAATATTTTCAATACTACCCTTAATGTAGATGAAAAAACAATAGACACTTTAAATTCAAGACAATAGATGAATGATTAGTGTCAGCATCCTGAATTGAAATTGAACGATGCAACAGGAACCTTCCCAAAAGCTTGTTACATACTTAATAAGAAAGCAAGACAAATATTGTGTGAATGGGTTAAAATTTGAAATTTCCTAATGGATATGTGTCAAATATGGGTAGATGCGTGGATATGAAGAATCTTAAGTTATTTGGAATGAAAAGTCATGACTATCATGTATTTATATAGAGATTAATACCAATTGTATCCCATGAATTAATTCTCCTATGTATTTGGAAGGTCCTTATAGAACTTAGTTTGTTTTTCAAATAGCTAATTACAACCACAATCAAAATAGATGACATGCTGAGAGTGGAAAATGACATACCACTTATTATTTATAAGCTTGAAGAGATATTCCCACTGAGCTTTTTTGACTCAATGGAGCATTTTCTGGTCCATTTGGCATATGAAGCAAGGATAGCAGTATAGTGCAATACAGGTGGATGTATCCTTTTGAAAGGTAAATACATAAAATTAACAATGTTTTATTATTTTATACATAAAGTAATATTGTAATTTAATATAATTGAAACCTAGCATTATGGTTGTAGGTATTTTCGTAAGTTGAAATTGAATATTAGGAGCAAGACAAAAGTTGAAGGTTCAATTTGTAATGCATATTTAGTAGAAGAAGCATTATCATTTTGTTCTTATTATTTTGATGATCATGTCAATATAAAAAATAGATGTGCCTCAGAATGATGAAGGTCATGTAATGGTAGAAGATGATTCTATGGATAAACTATCTATCTTAAAGCACCTTGAAAGAGCATTTTGAAGAACAAAGAAAAGATGTATGACAAATAAAGAGTAGAAAGCAAACCCGTAGCTATGTTTTACTTAATTGTGAGGAGGTTGCACCATATATTGAGTATATATACCAAAAATGGTTGTAGGTTTACTCATAGTATAATTTTGTTTTCAATAGTAAAAATTAAAAATTGATATACATTTTTCTCTCTCTTTTTATATTTGTACAGTATGTATGTTGTGTAGTTAAAAATTAGACAACCAGCAATTTCCAGCAGTGATATCGATTATATGCTAGAAACCAAATTTGTGAAATGATTCAATAATTATGTGAGAATTATTAAGTTTAAAATTTTTGAATTATTTAATTTATTAGTATTTTTTATTTTTTAACTTCATTTGTTTAATTTATGACAAATGAAAATGATCCTTCAAATGAAGATTATAATATTTTCATTCAGAATCTAAGTAAAGACCCATTTAGATATGTGGCAACCTATCCTGGGTATTTTATCAGTGGATATAAATTTCACATAATCATGCATGGTTCTTCTAAAACAACAATGAATAATGGTGTATGCATTAATGGATCAGGTTATAGTGCAGATGAGATTGATTATTATGGTCAACTCACAAAATTTATTGAGTTGGAGTATCCTGGACTCAAAAATAATAAGATTGTATTATTAAAGTATGGGTGGTTTGATCCTACACGAAATGTGGGTACAAAGATTCATTCAGATTACAAACTAGTAGATGTTAACCATAAACACAGATATAATTGATATGAGCCATTTATTATGGTAGTTCAAGCCACTAAAGTATATTATTATACATAATCGAGTTTATCTCGTGATAAAAATGATTGGTGGGCAATTTGCAAAATCAAAGGTCGATCAAATTTTGAAGTACCAACATCTCAACAAAGAAGTGTAGACTTAGCTAATGCACCAGTATTCCAAGAAGATGACATAAATAATATTGAGCCTGTGCATGTAGATGAAGATCCAGAAAATTTATGTGACTCAAATGGTGACCTAATAGAAATTGAAGATGATGAATTTCTATTTGAAGATGAGTTGGAACTTATATTGGAATCAGATGAAATGTCAGAAGACCCATTGGAGAAAGATAGTGATGTCAATAATTTAACAGTTATAATTGTATTACAATATTAAACTATCGAAGACTTTCAATATTTTGTTGAAATCAATTGGTTTATTTTATTCTAAAATGCATGGTTATTCATCATATCTCTATTATTTGTTCTATATTTTTTTACAGCAGATGGCGCCTAAAGGACATGGATGTAGAAATGAACCAAATTCATCTAGTATTTTAAATCATGTTGCAAATTCAGTACCATCTCATACCCACCATATCGAGACTTCAACATCACAATCACCATCTCCATTTCTATCACCATCACCATCTTAGATACCTTTAAAATCATCTTTATCAGATATTAGCACACCACTCATTGTCCTTCCTACACACACTTTTGATCCAGATCTATATTCTACCCCATATTTTACAAATATAGTTCCCCATTTACAAAACCATCGACACCATCAAATATTGTGCCTTCCTTTGCATTCAATGCTAAGTTAGAAATTGAGATTGTGGATGGGAAGTATAAGAAATATGTAAATATGACTTGAATAAAAAATTTTTAAGTTATTGTTAATTGTTATATATATATATATATATATATATATATATATATATATATATATATATATATATATATATGAATTGCTTATTTTCAATGTTATTTATTTATTTGTATAGTTTTATTCCATCTCACAAGTGTTCGATTATAATTACAAAGTCTTTCTAGAAAATGATTGATTCTAAGGCATCCTCATGGAAGAAAATTTTCGAATCGATAAAAGAGTCTTATTTTAATGTCTTTTAGGTAAAAATAACGAAACAAAAGCATTGAAAATTAATTATCTAATTAGTTAACTATTATTTTGGGTTTTATTCAAGCAGTAAATAATTATGTCCTTATTATAAATATAAATTCTTCTGTGATTTTTTTATATATAGAATTAGTACACTTGGGCACATAAATTTGATGGAAAGATAAAGTCATTGTGTGGAAGAGCAAAGCTGCTGAATGGTATTCTAATTTTTTCCCTAAATTAAGAATATAAAAGAAAGGTCTGATTTTATATTCGAGGATGATTGGCTTGAGTGGTTTAAGTATTGGGAGGAGCAAGATGTGAAGACAAAAATCATAGATTGCCAGCAAAAATCAACGAACTGAGTTAGCCGAACTAGGTACAAAAATGTCTAGCCACACAGGAGGGTCGAAGTTGAGCATTGAGCACACTAAAGATTTGGTATAATTTTAAAATTTTAAACATTTATATATTTAGTGGTTGTCTTAATCGTCTAAAAAAATAAAATATGTGCATGGTTTTATTAATTTTGTTATAATTTTTTATCATTTGTTATTTTATGACTTAATAAATACATACTCTAGGCTGGAGAATTGGGCAAAGATCCCAATCTTTATGATATTTTCAGGATGATACATGTGAAGAAAGTGGATGGCCAATTTGTTGACAACAAGTCTCAGATGATTGCTATAAGAATTTGTTATATTAATAAAATTTTATAGTACTGTAGTAAATTTTTAAAGTTATTTGGAATGCAAAATATTAAATTTATTTTATGTATATCTATAATAGTATTTTTTTTGTTTTATCACATGAACTAATGGAGGAATGTGTCACAGTTGCTTCTCAACAAGTTGAGGGTTCTATGGAGCTTCAACTAATTGACTATGATCCTATATATTTAGAGATCATAAAATGTCATAAGAAGTAGCGAGTGTATGGCATCGGCTCAAAGGGAGTGGAATTTTGTTGTAGCAATCGTGCTTCTAATTCACCTGTCACAGCAATGGTGGATGAGGTGGTCGAACAACAAGTAATGAAAACAAATGAACATTTTGAAGTTATGGAGATCAAAATGAAAGAGAATGATGAGTAAATATCTCATTTGAAGAAAGAAATGCATGAAATGAAAGAAGAGGAGGATGAGCAGATTACTAATTTGAAAGAGAAATGTAGGAAATGAAAGAAAAGAATGATGAGTAGATTACACATTTGAAGAAAGAAATGCAAGAAATTATAGAAATGAATGATGAGATGAAAGAAATTAAGAATATTATATAATAGTAGATGTCCTATATGGAGTCATAGTTAGCGGCATTTACGTGACAAATAGTAGTCCGAGATCCAGCTGTGAAACCTCATGGGAGAGGCTAGCACAAAATCACTAACTAATTATGAGGATGATTTCGTATCAAAATTATTTCCGAACTATTTTTGATTTTTGTCTATGCGTAGCAAAACATGATGAGATTTTTTTGGAGGTTTCAATTTTTTTTATTCTGGTTTTGTTCTTTGCTCTACCGATTAACCTAATAAAGAATCTTTGCAGAACATCCGATGTGAAATGCACAAAAAAATATGATTCAAAGCATTCAGACATTGCAACGTTCCTTTCAATGCATGGGTCCCATATTTACCGATTTCAGCAGGATCAAAAAAAGGCCCGAGCTTCTATCATCTTCATTATTTTTGAAATATTTTATTTTTGCACTCTCTTTCTCTTTAAACATCATTTCTGGACATCTTTTAGATATTTGTTGAAGTTGTATGACTATCAACTTAGATTTGTGTTTGTTCATGTCTATAATTATTATTTTTATATAACTATGAATATATTTGTGTGTCCCCAAATATTTTGAGTAAAGTTTTAGCCTATTATAGGTATGTAAAAGGCTTGGTTAGTCCTCCTGGTGCTCGAAACAGCACCTTAGCTTCTGAAGCTATGAGATGAAAGAAAAAAATTCTTGACCTATGCAAACGCAAGTTTGTTCATAACACTCTTAATTTGTGCAAACTACATTGTCCTAGTTTAGAGCTGTGACTGCTTTTTATCGACCATCGGTGGAATTAAACTATTGAAATGTTAATAGCCATTACGATTTCTAAATGAACCTATAGGTGTGGAGAAATTCAATACTATGCAGCCTCTTGATATCTAGATGAAAACATTCATTGAGTAGCCAAGTGATTTTACACGTGGAACTTGATTTAGTACATATGTACATGTACACTGCAGTGCATATGTACATATATTATATGTACATATACATATATACTGGTATATATGTATAAGAATTTATGAGTATATATGTACATGCTTGTACATATACACTACAGTGTATATGTACATTATTTTGAATATATATGTACAAATAAATACTTGTACATATATACTAGTATATATGTACATATACATATATACTACTATGTATGTATATGTGCACATATATTAGTACATATGTACATATATATTGCTGTAAATATGTTCATATATATTATAGTATTATATAGTTATGACATTAAGGTTTGCAAAATCATGAGATAGAGTTTTCAGTGAAGTAGAATTTAGTATGATTTGCATTAAATTAAAAATTTGCAAGGTTTGTAGTAATCTAAAACTTTTCATTTGTTATATCTGCTACTAAACTATATGTGTATACCTATATATAAATATTTGTATAATTATATAAAACACTATATAATTAAATATAACTATATTTGTAATTATATATACATATATGTAGACATATATATAAATCTATATATTATGTAGAACAACATATTATCACTTATATGAATATATCAATATATAACTATATGTTTTATCTTTTATATCTATTTATAACTATATATACTATATGTATAATAACATATAAGTATAAATAATTGTATCTTACTATATGGATAACTATAAAAACTTTTCACATTTAGATTAGGGATTATTCAGCTATTAGAATAAAAAAATAAAATTTATGATTAATTAAATTTTTTTTTAAATATTAAGAAAATAAGTATTTTGGTTATAATGAAATAATGATTATAAAGTACCTGAAGATAATAACTTTTTAAATTAAATAAGTTAGAGGTAAGTGATAGGTTGGTCTTTCAAATATGAGTCTTTATATCTTGTTAAAATATCTATACATCAATTATTATTCTACTTTTTTTAGAGGTTATGAAGAATCTGCATTGAGTTTGTAAAAATTATATAAAATTTTTTTCGTGATATCTAAAATATCACATGATTTTCTGATCTTTACTGTGTTTAGTGTATATTAACGTATATCGTATTTATGATTGTGAATATTATTTTATATAGGAAAATGAAATTACAATCAAAATTATTGAAAATTTGTTATGATAGAAAGATTAAGATAATACATAGACGAGTCTTCAGGTCAAATTCCTACATTACAACAAAATACATATGATGATGTATATGATATGATTTAAAGTTGTACATAAATACTACAGTATTATATGTACATATATACTCAATATATACGTGCATATATACTTAGTATATACGTGTATATATACTTGGTATATACATACGTATAAACTTGGTATATATGTACTATAAACTTGGTATATATGTACATATATACTCGGTATATACATTCATATATACTTGGTATATACGTACATATATACTCGGTATATACGCACGTATATACTGTAGTATATATGTGTGTATATTCTATAATATATGTGCATATAATACTCTAGTATTATATGTGCACATATACTCAGTATATACATATAATTATACTCAATATATACGTGTATATAAACTTAGTATATACGTGCATATATACCCAGTATATACGTGCACATATACTCGGTATATACGGACTATATGCTAGGTATATACATACATATATACTAAGTATATATGTGTATTATACTCGGTATATATGTACTATATACTCGATATATACGTACTATATACTCAGTATATACGTACTATATACTGAGTATATACGTACTATATACATGGTATATACTTACTATATACTCTAAATATATGAACTATATACTCGATATAGTTCAGTATATACATTGATCACTAGATTTTTATAAGTGATCAATGTTCCCCATACGAAGTTTGTATAAGTGAGAAGATTTTTCACTAGACATGACGAAATTTAACTTGGACAACTTTGTCGTAGTAAAAAGATGGTGATCAAAGGAGCACTGAGAAAGAAAGTAACATTAATGCACAGATAAATTATATTTTATGTATTATCAGTATATACATTGATGAATAAAATGAAATACAATTTTGTTATATTTTTGTTTGAATTATGTAAATTATTTAATCAGAATAATTAATTAAATGATTTTATTTTTTGTTAATTATAAATTATTATTTATAGTTCTAGCTTTAATTCAATTTAATATAAAAATATTAAATTATTTAATTAAATATTTTGAAAAATAAATAAATTTTTTAAAAATAGTTTCGAAATGAAAATAACTAGGAAATTTTCACTTGCTAATTTAGCTAATGAATTTTCCCTTGCTAATTTAGCTAGGAAAATTATTAATTTAGTTAGGGATATATCTGATGCTAAAACTTTAGCTAGGGCCTATTTCCCTCACTAATTTTTAGCGATGATCACTTTATATTGGGAAAACTTTCGTTGTTAATTTGTTATTATATAAGTTTAGCGATGGAAAACCTCTGTTAGCTAGGGAATCTTCCCTTGCTAATTTAGCTAGGGAATTTTCACTTACTAAATTTAGATAGTGAAATTAATATTTTAGCTAGGGTTATTTTCATCGCTAAAATTTTAGCTGGGACTCTTTCCCTCACTAATTTTTAGCGACGAAACTTTAGATTGGGAACTATTCAGTCGTTAATCCATCACTATATCTTGTTTAGCGATGGAAAATGCTTATTTATCTAGGGAATTGTCCCTAGCTATATGGGATTTTTCTTGTAGTGTTGTTGTCATTTCAACTTCCATTTCTCTTTTATTTGTCACTTTCTAACTTTCTTATAATTAACCAGAGATTGATGCATGAAGCTAGGCAACACAAAAAATATTTTGATGGGCAGTTTACTGGAAATTTTGGAGAAATCTTGATTTAGTAATTTAAAAATAAGCTCATGATTATCTCGTTATGTGAATTTCTAGCAAATGCCAGTTAGTGTTCCATGCGCTAGTCTATCTATTAATCAGTGGCATAGTGTTGTGTTCTTTATAACTTTATAAATGTACTATGTTATGCTTGATAAGCAGGTATAACAATGTTCTCTATCTGCGTGGAGTACCAGAGGACAAAGAACTAGAAGATGTTGACCATACCTGAGAGACTTATATGTCTATTTTTTAAGCCCTAGATTATTTTCTTTTGTTATCTTTGATGGTATGTCTATTTGGATGAAAGTAGATGTGTGTGTATCATCCACTACAAGAAAAATCTCATATGGCTAGGGATAGTTCCCTAGTTAAATGGGTATTTTTTGTCGCTAAACGGGATATAGCGATGGATTACCGATGGATCGGTTTTCTATCTAAAGTGCTTCTTACTAAAATTTAGCGACGAAAAGAGTCCCTAGCTAAATAGTTAGCGACGGAAAAATCTGTTGTTAAAAAAGACAAATTCTCTAACTAAATTAGTAAGATAAATGATATTTTCCGTCGCTAAATGAAAATAATGACGAAAGATTCCCTAACTAACGCGCTGGTCTATAAATTTTAGCGATGGATATTCCCTAGCTAAATAAATTTAGTGATGGAAAATCCATCGGTAATTTTAATATTTCCCTATTTAAATTAGCTAGGGAAAATTTCCTAGCTAAATTAACAAGGGATTTATCCCTAGCTATTTTAATTTCAAAATTATTTTTAGAATTTAAATTATTTTAACATTTTTTAATTAATAATTTAATATTTTTATAACAAATTGAATAAAAATTGTAACTATAAAAAATTTATAATAAATAAAAAAATAAAATCATTTAATATCTTATTCTAATTCAATATTTTACATAATTGAAACAAAAAAATAACAAAATTTTATTTCAACTTATTCATCAATGTATCTACTGACAGTGCATAAAGTATAATATATCCATTCATTGATGTTGTTTTCTTTCCCTTTGCTCCTCTAATCATCATTTTTCTTCTACGACAAAGTTGTCCGAATCACGACATGTAATATCTAGTGAAAAATCTCATCACTTATAAAAGCTTTGTATGAAGAATAATGCGGTATAATATCTGTCAAAAATTTAAACCACTCAGTCAAATTAAAAAAAAGTTATGTTTTGATACATATATACTCTTGTAGTATATATATAAATATATACTAGTATTTCACTCGTACATATATTACTACAGTATATGTACATAAAAATAGTAGTATTATGAATACATATAAACCGAGTACAAATATACATTGTATATATGTGCATAAAATATTGTAGTATTATATTTACATATTTACTAACTTTATTCGTACATATATATCTCATTTGGTGATGTTGCTGCTACTCTCGTTGCCGCTGCTGCCTTTTTTCGTTGTCGCTATTTTTGCTACTATCACTGCCAATACAATTGTTGTTGTCGCCGTTTCCGCCGATGCCATTGCTGCTGCCATTGCTGCTGCCACTGCTATTGCTACCATCGCTGCTACCGCCACTGGCCACAGCCACCACTAGCCACTACAGCGACTGCCGCCGCTGCCCCCGTGGAAAGTGCTGCCGCTGCATGCTACCAATGTCACCACTGCTACTGTTGCCGTCGCTGCCGCCGCTACTGCCTTTGCCACTGCTTTCGGTGTTGCTGATGCTTTCGGTGCTATCGATGCTTTCGGTGCAGCCGCAGCTACCGTAGCCACCACTGTTTTCGATGCAGTCGCCACTGCTGCCGCTGCCACTGCCTCCGATGTTGCCGCTCCCACCACTGCTGATCCCACCGCTGCTACCGCCACTGCTGCCGCTGCTGCAGCCCCCGCTGCAGCAGCCGCTGCAGCCCCCCTGCTCCTGCGGCCTCCACTACCACTGCTGCCACTTCCGCTGCCGCAGCTACTGTCACTGTCGCCGATGTCACTACTACTACTACTACTACTGATAATAGGTTTTTACATACCTATAATAGGCTAAAACTCTACCCAAAAAATTTGGAGACACTCAAACATATTCACAGATATATATTAATAGTTATTATAGAAATGAACAAGCACACATTAAAGTTGATCATAATGCAGCTTCAACAAAAATTTAATTAAATAATTTAATATTAGTTTATTAAATTGAATAGAAACAATAAATGAAAATTTATAATTAACCAAAAAAATTCATTTAATAACTTATTCTAATACAATATTTTAAATAACTAAAACAAAAAAATAACAAAATTATATTACTTCTTATTAATCAATGTAACTACCTACAGTACATATAGTATAACCTATCCATGCATTGACGTTGCTTTCTCTCCCTTTGCTCCTCCGATCACCAACTTTTTGCTGCGAAAAAGCTATCTGAGTCACAGTATGTCATGTCTGTTGAAAAATTCCTTCGCTTATATGAGCTTCATATGAGAAATAATACAGTATCATATGTGTAAGATATTTAAACCACTCAATCAAATCAAAATAAATAAAAAAAATTATGTTTTGATAAATATATACTACTATAGTAAATATGTATATATATACTAGCATTTCACTCGTAAATATATACTATAGTATATGTAGATATAAACTATAATATTATGCATACATATATACTGAGTACATATATACTCAGTATATATGTACCTAAAATAATACAGTATTATATGTATGTATATACTGACTATATACATACGTATATACCACATTTGTGTCATTGCTGCTATTTCCGCCATTGCTTCCGCTGCTACTACCCCTGCCGCTGCCATTACTACTACCGCTACTGATGATGTTGCCGGTGCTGCCACCGCTGCTGGTTCTCCCGCAGCTACCGCATCTACCTCCACTGCCACCTCTACCTGCCTTTCTAGTGCTATCAGTGCTGCCGGTGATGCTAGTGCTTTCGGTGCTGCAGCTGCTGCTCACTGCCGCCGCTGCCATCACTACTGCCGCTGCCAATGCTACCGCCACTGCCTATGCTTCCACTACTGCCGATGCTTCTGCTGCTGCCGATGCTGCCGCTACTGCCATTGCTTCCGGTGCCTCCACTGCCAGAGCTGCCAAAATAAAATCCAACATTATTCATGTTTTTATATAAAATTATATGCAAGATAAAATGCACCTTACTTTATATATCACATTTTAGGAAAATCTTGCATTGTAGGCACTTTAAGAACAACACTGGAAATTTAAAAATAAAGAATAAAATTAAAGATAAGAATAAAACTTAATTTTTTGAATGAACTCGTATACACAAGACAACTAGAAAATTAGGAGATAAAATTATTAATATTCAACATTTTTCATATTAATTATTTTTTGATCATCAATTTATCCTTATGTATTAGGTCTCATCACACTAGGCAATAAATCTCAAAAATAACATCATTAAAACATACATAAAAAAATCAAGTTTAACAAAAATTATAATAATTCAAAATAAAAGTTAATACATGATATTTTATTCTTGGCCTAGAACAATAATTTTCATCATAGGTTGTATACAAAAGCATGCAAAGCCAAAATTATTAAATATGCAACAACACATAAACTTCACCTCACTAAATCTAATAAAAATTTCAAAATAAAATATATTTGTGCAAAAAGAATACAAAAATAACTAATCTTTATGAAAATATATAAGGACCTACAATATAAGTATGATGATAAAGACCATACCTAGCACATGAGGTTCTTACTTGTCACAGGATCTAAGAGAGTTTGATATCTTGAACTCAAGGCTTATTATCTTAAGAGAAAGATATTTACTATCACACCAAGTCACAACTTGTAATATAAAGAAAATGATATTTACTTGTATTGTAACTACAATATAAGAGAAACCCAAGCCTATAAATAAAAAATAAATGACTATGAGCAGCTCATACTGGTTAGATGATTCCATAGAATGAAAATCAATTGAATCTCTTGCAGACTTCCATGTAGATCCGGGCACTACTATCGCTCTTTCAAACTTGAGCTTTATTACTGCCTTCATACACTCTTCAAACTTCTGGCCAGCATCTCAATTCATCGGCCACATTTTTTTAATCAGATTCAAGTTCATCATAGAAGTTATGATGAAAGTGACCCATGGTGTTCATGATCATCAATTATGTTAACTGAAATAGCTTCAAACATGGTATTGATTCAAGATGAATGAAGTTTGTGAACCAAGCATATTGATATGAATGGAACCTGTCCGAAAGTCCTTCAATGCTTCTTTGTGATATTCCATTGCAAGATATGCAGCACCTCGTCTGTAATAACCCTGTAATTTCAAACAAATGTTAGGAGGAAGAAGAAGAAGAAAATTATACACAGTAGACACATGATGCATTAAGTGCCTTGGAATAGTAAGGATCACAATTGATAGCCTTGGAAGCATCCTCTACAGCACACCCATTTTCTTCTAGTTTGGCATGGGAAATTGCATAATTGTACCAATACACAGCATTCTGATCATGTAAATTGAAAACCTGTTGGATGAAAAAAAAGATGACAAACATACTTATCAATGTCAATATTGATCGAAATGATAAATCTAGCTAAGATTAAAATTGATATGAGACTATATGATTAGCCATCATAAAAATAAGTGTAAGTAATAGAAACCTTACATACATATTATATTAGATCTTACTTATAATGAAATGACAATCAATTTCAATATGCTTAAGTTCTCGTTATATATCAAATTTGAATGCTTAGTTATTTGATTATCACAGTCAAACATAGAAAATTTTTTTTATTTGATGCAATATATGAATATCAACTCTCATATAACAAAGACTATGACAAAGCATTCTGCCTCTTCCATTCTCAATTTAAAATCGATATCTATCTCAATTCCTTGAGGAAAATTTTCTAGGCACCAACATGACTCACATGGGAACGTGCCACATGAATCTTGGCAAGGCATGATATTTTGTTCTATGAAATTCTCTGATAAATATATGAAATGCAATTAATAAATTATCATACATTTTTTAATTCATAAAATAACAATAAAATTCAATTTTTTATTTACTAGTAATAGTAAAAACCTAATTTTTACTTCCAAAAGATGAACACATGAGTTCAATTGAACTCGAACTCAAAAAATTAACAACTCTACTCGAGCTCAATTAAACTTGAACTCTACTCGAGCTCAATTGAACTCGAACCCTACTCGAGCTATATTTGAACTCGCAATCGACTCGAGCTCAGTTGAACTCAAACTCAACTCATATAATTAGCAACCCTAATTATTAGTATGAACTACTACTACAAAATAATAAATTATTATATGTACTATGTTATATATGGTTAATAGTGTTAATAACACAAAAGAAACAAACATATTGACAATGATGATACTCATCCTATTAAAATAATATTCATTAACTAAAAAAATCACACCCATGATTGATAATTATTAATATTCTAAATCAATGAAAAAAAACGCATCATGTCATCACCAAATTAACATCATAGATAGAAAAAAAATACCAAATAATTATGATCATAGTTATTAGAAACATTTGATACAAGAAATGATACAATAATACAACATATATTTTGTAATGAAAGTTAATAGGTTTCACAATTTATATCTTTTTTAAAAACATATCTTACAATACAAATACCAAACATGATATGTCATGTGATACTATGATAGAACATTACATACATTCTCAACTATTTTCTATAATTTAAAAAAACAATTTAATTTTTTCTGTTAAAGAATTTATTATATTAATTATTCAAATATACAAAAGAATTAAAAAATAATCATAAAAAAAATAAGCAAAATAATCTTATACAAAAGGTTACATTTTCATTATCTTATACTATAATTCATACTTTTAATATACATTTATACAAATATATTTTTTAAAATATTTTTTACAACATGAAAAAACTTATGTTACATGATACGATATAATACAAAATGCGGAAAAATAGGAAAATAATATACGATATATTTTATGAGCTAACAACTATGATTATAATGCATGGAACAAAAATATGGATAAGAAAAGCAACATATATACATTACACACACACACACACACACACACACACACACAACTTGCATAGTATTTGAGAGTAGAATGTAGGGTCTAGTGAATAAAACTAAAAAAAAAAAGAAAAAGCAAAGCATCAACGTGAGCAAGCTAGGATTGAGTTTTAAAAGATAATGAAAGTTGGCTAAGGGAGACTAGAGTGAAGCTAAGAAATAACAATATAAAAGAAATAGCTTAGTTAGACATCTGTAAACATGATTTCTCTAATGAAAAAAAATGCATAGATAAAAGAGAAACACATAAGCTGCTATAATTCGATCAGGATTATGGTTGAGTTTCAATTTAACTAATGCACAAGTAATAAACATGCCCAAGTGCATTGAGATAGAATTACTAAGAAAAGTTTTCAATAATCAACCGAGCAAAAAGCTATCTTTTTTCTTTATTATTAAGATAAGGCATTAGCCTTAAATATCCTATGATATCTATATCCATATCTTCCCTTGAATAAGAAAATTTTGATATGCCACTTTGCCTTTTATTGTTTAAAAATAGTTTTCTCCTCATTTTTAACACTGTGCTAAACTAGTCGGACCCCAATGAGATAGAATTCTTAAGGATGTCTTGATTTCCATGCCATGTGCTTCCTCCAATGCCAGAAATAGGGCTACCCTATATTATATAGCCAAGCACATTCCTAAACAAGCTAATTAAGAGAAGTAAAGGTTGCTCGTAAATCAAACTAGTCAAAATGAGAAGGGTGACAATAATTGCATGCAATTCTTGATAGGGTGCTCATAGATATTAAAAGCTATATGATTTTAAGCACAATATTTGTTTGTTTATGGTAAGTGGTGTGATGTTGAAACTCAATCAATTTATTTTGAATGTAGGACATCCTTAAGAATGCCCTAACTATTTATATGCAAGGGAGGGGAGCAATCGAGAACAAGGGTGATAGATGGAACATTGATCCAACGGTTGAGCCTAATGTGATAGAGACGAATAAGCTCATTTCCTTGAAAGGTTGTTTAACTAGTTGAAATAACAAAGAGAGTTGCCACACATATTTATTTGCATAGTTGAATGTCAAATGAAAGATGCAAGGTGACAAATAAAAAAAAATAGAATTGAAGTGGAACTTGAAGCCTTAAGCGCTAGGCCTGACCAATTCCCTTTTCTCTTTGAAAACATTGGTGGAGGGAGGGGAAGGATAAAAATTTGTTTACCCAGTTGGACTATTCACATGTTACAAAATCTTCTTCAAATGTGCCTTGAAGGGAACTTAGAATACTTCATCTATTGTGGCTTGTACATATATATATATATATATATCCTATGGGCTGGCTGGCCTTTTGTTTTGAAGAATGAAACCTTAGTTAGGATAACAAAGACAAAGCCTTCCAACATAAATTATTAAAACATTATTCGATATTACCATCAACAACAAAGCATGGCTTCTCGCCCTAGGGTCCCTAGGGCACTTTTAATTAATTAGACTTGTATATACTATCTCAACATATATAAGAGAAAGACTGATCAAAACATATCTACAAAGCCTTTGTATATATGCTATCATTAAAGGTGAATACTATTTTAAGAAGAATACTAAAATAGCCCTACAATGCAAACTTCCCCCCTAAGGACCAAGTCCATCACATCATACCACCTACCTCCAATCTACGTTATGAAATAACTAATTATATTTAGAATGAATTTATTATTGTGATTACAATTATTGGGCTATTTTAGGTTGATTTTCATTGAATAAGAGTTGGTGAGGGAAGTTATGATGAAAAATGCTATGAAAAATCAAGATCTTTTAACAATGTCATGATTATGCAAATTCAAGACCCTTTTTATATTGTCCAAAGCCATGCAAAATTAAAACTCTCATCAATTTGTACAATTAGTCGAGGTAATCTTCTTCACGATACACCCATAGAATTATCATAATTATTTCAGCAACATAAATAACTAAAGTAAAAATCAATGAGATTATTAGAGTGATATTATCTAGTAAATAACACTTCAAATGACATGATAGATTTCACTCAAAATGCAAACATAATTAATTGTCATCAAACTAATATGATTGTGTTTTAACTCCTTATTGATTTTTATCTAGTGAAAACCTTCTACTAGATAAAACATTCAATTAGTAATGGGTGTAATAAAGTTCAATTGGATAACTTTCAAACAAGATCCAAAGCCGCTTTAATGGTAATTCACATATTATTGTTATTTAAAGCATCTACTCCTTGAATTGTAGCATGAAAAATGTCAGCACTAGATGATGATATCCATGTGGTGTCTATGTACATAGGGTAATTAGGTAACATAGAATCAACTATAGATAACACTAGGCATGAGGACAAACCCTACGGGTTTAGGCTCATACTTTCAAGTAGGTAGACATCAAATACACAAGTTCTAGTTGTAGAATAGTATTAGTTAAATAAACAAAAACAATCAACAGAAATGGAAATAAATTATTAGAAGAATATGGAAAACTATATAAATACATATAATAACTATTTAAAATAAAAAAGGAAACATTATTAAAATGTAGAGAGATGTTTTATAACTAATTTTCTTTAATCAATTTTACTAAAATAGGATGAATTTATTAAATTTAACTTTCGATTAGAACCTAGCTTTTTGATTGGGGCGAAATGACACATTTGATCATTTTAATTATTAATGATATTTGTTTAAAAATTTTTTTGCTTAAATTTATAAAAGGTGTGATCCATTATTTTATAAGGTATGAATATTAAAATGAGATATTTGATTTTCTTTGAGAAATGCATCATTAGTTTTTTTTTAATTATATTTGAAATTCATGAATTAATGAAAAATAAAATAAATTATGCTTTGGTGAACTATTTAAATCTAAATTAAAGCATTATATATATATATATATATATATATGTATGTATGTATATGTATGTATGTATGTATATGTATGTATAAGCATTTATATATATACACATATAAATGTATGCATCTATAAATAAATATATATAAACAAGTATATACAAGCACACACATACATATAAACTTGTAAATATAGATTTCTATATATATGTTATTAAAATTGTTTTTTATATAGTTTATGTAGGCTTATATATATATATAACACCTATATATACAAATGTTTATTTATAACATATGTTGATATATATATAAAGTATATAATTAATATATATATATATACATACATACATATAACTTATGTTTTATATATATGTAACATATGCATATATATGTATTTATTTATTTATTTATAATGTGTATATATATATATATTAATGAATATATACATTTGTATATATATAATGCTTATATATAACATATGTTTATAAATATTTATTTATATATATAATCATATGCGTTAGATTTATCAAATTCAAAGACCATAACAAGAACTTTTTATATGTTCACTTTTTTAAAGCTTAATTGAGACTTTCAATCACATATGTTTTATCACCATCTTCTTATCTCACTTCAATGTTTCTAGAGATTCAATTTTTTTGGTCGTTCTTTTACCATAGCCACTTGAATCCTAAATATCCATAGTTTATAAGAGTTTAAAACATTTTTTTATGGTGATATTTTTGGTATGTTTTAGACCATTATTTGATCTTAGAAGAGGTTGAAAGTACAATCAAAACTACAAAGCATTAAAATCATTATAAAAATGAACTTTTAGGTCCTCATTGAATATATCTTGTCCCATGAATATTAAGAGTTTAAATATTTTTGGTATCCATAGTTTATATGTTCACTTTTTTAAAGCTTAATTGAGACTTTCAATCACATAAGTTTTATCACCATCTTCTTATCTCACTTCAATGTTTCTAGAGATTCAATTTTTTTGGTTGTTCTTTTACCATAGCCACTTGAATCCTAAATATCCATAGTTTATAAGAGTTTAAAACATTTTTTATGGTGATATTTTTGGTATGTTTTAGACCATTATTTGATCTTAGAAGAGGTTGAAAGTACAATCAAAACTACAAAGCATTAAAATCATTATAAAAATGAACTTTTAGGTACTCATTGAATATATCTTGTCCCATAAATTCGTTAAATACCACAAACCAAGTTTATACAATAAGCCGAAGGGATTACTCATTGAATATATCTTGTCCCATGAATTTTAAAAGGACTTACGAAATTTTAGAGTTTGCATTTATGGGAAGATAACTTGTAGTTATTAGAGTTGATATAACTTGCCTAGGCAAAAGGCTATGGCAGTTATTGGAGTTAGAGTTTATAATTTATACAAAATACTAAAAGAAATCCAATTGCTTAATCCTCCCTCTATTTTTTGAGCTTTTAGATTTTTTTTTAGTCAATTGATTGTCAATAAGAATTATGATAGTATTATAAAATATAAGAAAAAACTCTTATTGCTATTTTTTTTCATTTATTGGATTTGAGTTTCTGTTCATGAATAATGTATTTGTGTTTTTGTTCATAAGCTTTCTTCTTCTCTTCTTTCTTGTATGCTTCTTTTTGTCTTCATAATGATTTGTTTGTGCAAAGACATATCATTCTCTTTATAAGTCCTCATTTGTGCTTCTATTCATTTTTGACTTCTAATAATTCTTCTTTAATATGTCTTTGTACTTCTGTAAGAATATCATTAGTTTTTTATTTTTCTCTATAACTCAATTTTTCTATAACTACTCCTTTTGTTTTAATTATATCCATGCATCCCAAACACACACACACACACACACTCATATATATGTGTGTGTGTTTGTGTGTTTGAGTGAGTGAGTGAGTGAGTGTGTGTGTATAAATATGTGCATACACATATATTCGATGGTTTCGATGACTTGTGACACCTATGCCATGATACATAGTATACATACAAACATACATATGTTTGTATATATTTATATATAAAAATATATTCACATATATCTAACACACACACACACACATATCAAACAAACACATATCAAACAAACACATATGCATGTATGTATGTATTAATGTATTTCTACAAACATACACATATACACAACCATAGATATACATTATATAAATATATATATATATCTATACTTACACACACACACACACACACACACACACACACACACACACACACATATATATATATAATAAAAGATATATATGCTTAAAAAATATCATTCTTTTAGATTTTCCTTTAAATGATCTTTAAGTCACTACAAGACAGCTTTAATCTTATATATTTAATAATTTGATTTTTACACAAAATATTCAAATAAAGTTTAATTTTTTTTAAAAAATAAATAGTACTAAAGTATGATTATATATATATATATATTAAAATACATAAAATTAAAATTTTGTCTTTGTTTTTTAAATAGGTAATAAAGATAAAAAAACTCTACTTTCATGGTGTTATTAATGACTTGAATGTGAAATTTTGATAGTTATAATTTATCATCTAATTTAGATATTCCATTCCTAAAGATGAACCTCGAAATTCTAAACTTTTATTAGTCATTGTAAATATGTTTATTGGATTCCACTGACGAGTAGTTATATGTAGTTATATATAAATGTATACCAAATTATAAACAAATAATAGATTTACATATATGTATACATAGTTAAAAATATAGTTATATTTATTTATAGAGTTTTATATAGTTATACAAATATTTATATATAGTTATACACATATAGTTAAACATATTGTTGCATGTTGTTATACATGTAAATTATAAATATAGTTACATGTGGTTATACATATAGTTACACATATAGTTAAACTTATATTTATACATGTAGGTATATATATTCTTTCATATAAATATATATATTTATACATATAGTTATGTATAAGTATAAATATAGTAAAATACATCTGTATATATTAATATATAAAAATGTATATATAGTATATGTTGTAAATTATATATTTAATTATATAGTTACGTATAAAGTTTTCATAGGTATACATATAGTAAGATATAATTATTTATATTTATATGTTATTATACATATAGTATATATAGTTATAAATAGTTATATATAGCTAAACATATAGTCATGTGTGTGTGTGTGTTCATAAAAGTAGTTATAGAAATTTATAAATAAATATATACAAAGTTATAAACAAATATATAGATTTACATATATGCGTACATTGTTACAAATATAGTTATATTTAATTATATTGAGTTTTATATAGTTATACAAATATTTATATATAATTATACAAATATAGCTAAACATAATGTTGTATGTTGTTATACATGTAATTATAAATAAAATTACACGTGGTTATACATGTAGTTACACATATAGTTAAACTTATATTTATACATGTAGGTATATATATTTTTCATATAATTTTATATATTTATACATATAGTTATGTATATGTATAGATATAGTAAAATACTTTTTATATAATAATATATACAATATATATTAAATATATGTTGTAAATTATATATTTAAATTTAGATATGTATAAAGATTTTATTGTTATACATCACAGATACACGTAATTGTTATAGATAAGATATGTTTAATTTAGAATTCTAAGTAACTTGTAAAGGCATGCTAAAAAATTCAAATACAAATATTATTTTAAACATGTAAATGGTATTCTGAGAGAGGGTGCAAGATATTGACTAACTCACTTTGGAAAATATAATAAAACAAGTTTTATTTAGGAAGTAAACAGCTAAATATTGAAAAAACATAAGTTACACATAATATTTTATCATGACATTTTCATAGATAGAAAATTTTATACCAATTAATATTAATAACTAATTTACCGATAAATTTAATAGAGTCATCGTTTATAAGGATCATGTTAGGGTGTCCTAAGTTTTCAATATACAAATACAAATATTATTTTAAACATTTAAATGGTAGTCTATGAGAGAGGGTACAAGATATTGAATAACTGACCCTGGAAAATATTGCAAAAAATTTTTTATTAAGGAAGTATACAACTAAATATTGAAAAAAAAACATAAGTTACCAACTATATTTTATCATGATATATTGATAACTAGAAAATTATATGCCAATTAATATCAACAACTAATTTATCGAAGAATTTAATAGAATCATGCTTTATGAGGATCATATTAGGGTGTCATATTATTTTCAATATAAAAATGTTTGTACAAATATATTTACAAGCAATTAAATAAAACTATATGATAATGTATCATTCTAATTAAAAAATAATCTAAATTGTTTTCTTCTTATGGGAAATGTAAGGTACAAGAAGAATTTTAAAGTTTGGTTTATCATTATGCAAATGCAAAAAGATTCACTCAAAAAAAATATTATGGCTTTCCACTACCTAATTTAAAAGTAACGTAGGAATAATTTTGAAGGGCATCATTAGTGTCTCTAACATGAGATGCCATTAGTGATTGCAATATATAAGTCACTAGATATGTGACATTAAACATGAAACTTATGATTTTATATCTAATAGATATTTTGGATTGATATGTTGTAATATTTTCTTAAATCAACATTATGTGCATCATTTCATTCATTTGATGGTAAAATTAGATATGAAATTAATCTGTGAGTCTCTTTGATAATATAATGAATGTGTATTCTTAAATTCATCATTCAACCACATTTTGCTAAATTTAAAAGATATTGTAAGGTAAACAATATAAAATGTAGAAAATTTGAACTTTACATTGAAATAAAGTGGAATTTTATGTACGCGATATTAAAAAATATTGTATCGTATAAATATATAATCTTTTTTTGTTACAAATCAACAATGGCTTCATGACAATTTGTGACATTATATTTTGAATTCTTAAAAGTATTTCAAAAATAAAATCTAATTTATATGTCAGATACATTAGTATTTCATCTTCAATAAATAGATTTAACATATATAATGATGATTTAGAGTAATATTTAGCATAATTTTTTTTTGAAAATAAATTATTTCTTTAAGAATTTAACACTATCAATTAAATTTTTATAAATATTGAGAGGCTTACTTATTCATAGCCTAATTAGCACTCCAATTGTAGCTCTAGCAAAACATGTTTATTCTCTTTTAACATCTTTTGAAACTATTAGGTCACACTATCAGAAAATTTCAACTTCTAATTCCGCTTACTTTCTAGCAACATTATAGGGCATGAGCCTTGATCTAGATAGCATGAAGGAACTTTTGATAAAGAATTTATTTTGCCAATATATTTTTTGGTTAGTACGGGTGTGAAGGGTTCTTTTTATGATCAACATGTATTGACTATTCATCTTAATGAGAAATTATATATACTTCAAATTGTAATATATATTATGAGACATTTTGCTTAGTTCATTGATCAATCTATTTTAAAGCTAAATGATCATGATGGGATTTCATTGATTATTATCAATTGATTGCTCTATGGACACAAAATTAATTTGTATATAACATCCTTTTTTAAAAAGTTTTATTTTATTCTAGGAATTTTTTATCTTAAACTATATTTTTTTCTTCTTTTTATAATATAAATATACTCATGTCTCCCTCTGAGATACTTTATCACATGGACTAGTAATATAGGTAAATTCCTTTCATTCTAGTGGAACTTGGGAACTAACACCCCATTCATTGAAAACTCTTGTTATTTGTTCTAGATTGGTTTCTAGGTTGCTTCCTCGTGTTTATGCTCTCCTTCATCGTTTGAGAGATAGAAAATTTTTTAGCATTTGTTTTTCTATGAAACCTTAGGCTCTCCTTCTCCTCTGGCTCTCCTTCTCATTCGGCTCTCCTTCTCCTTCGGCTCTCCTTCATGCGAACATCAAGTTTACCTCTCGAGTAGGAAGTTTGTGTGTGAGAAAGATATTTGTAGGACTTTCTGGTTTCCATTCGTCACCTTGATAGCTATTGGTTCTGACCTGAATTTCCATCTGCTAGTGTTTGCAATTGCCACAGAAATACTCACAGAGAATACGCAGCATCTATGGATGAACTAATTGATGCTTAGAATTTTGTGAGTTTGTTAGCATAGAAGATGAAAATAAATGTAAATAAGATAACTCATCAACTGGATGTAGATAATTGGATTCCTCTTCGAAATTACTACAGAATAGCTGACAGTCTTTTGAGACAGGTGAATATATACATGGAAAAGAAAAATGTAGTTGATTTGTAAGTTATACTTTTTAGATTTTAAATTTTGGTATATGAAACTATTCCACTACATCATGATTATCAAGTTTTATTCCACAAAGAAAGAACAACTTATAAAAAGAGACTGTTACCTGTATTAGGTGAGCTAGAAACATTAAAACTTGAATTTTGAAGTCAAGTGGAAGAAGATAAACCTGAATTTTAAGTGAAGAAGAAATATTTGAAGTCCATGACAGATTGTCACTCTTTCCTCTTGGTTGGATTCATACGCATCCATCGCAGAGTTGCTTCATGTCATTGGTTGATCCGCACATTCATTACTCGTATTAGATTATGTTGCATGAAGCAATAATAGTTGTTATGGCCCCCACTGATGAATCTAGTCCACACAGCAGCTTTTACCTATATGATCCTATCGGAGTGTTCATGATGCGAAATTTCCAACAGAGGGGGCTTCACCCACACGAAGAGCCTGAAGATGGGAGCCCAATCTACAAGCATTGTTCTCATGTCAATATGAACACCACCATAAAGCTATGACAATGTAGATTTCTGGTGAGAACCCTAAAACATTGTTATTGCTACCATTAAACGCACCATTTGGAGTGCGGCCTCTATTTTTTTGATAAAAAGAATTTTTATGAAACATAATATATATACTCAACTATTATAAAATAAAATATAAAAAAAATAAGACAAATAAAAATATAAAAAATATATAATTTAAATAAAATAATAGAAATAGATCTTTATTTAACCATAAATGATATTATTTAATAAATAAATAAAATAATATTATATAATAATAAAGTAGTCACACACAGACACACATAGACACACACACAGATACACATAGACACACACACAGACACACACACATACACACATAGACACACACACACACACATAGACACACACACACACACACACACACACATATATGTATATATTATATGGTTATAAATTTATAAGAATTCAATTTATTTTTTATTAATATAATATGAAATAATTATAAAAGCATATAATTTGAATCTTTTAATCATTATAAATTTTAATGTTTGAAGTGTTCATTTAATAACCACACTGAAATATTAATTTTTTAAATCATCAAAATTTTTTTTGATGTAATTAAAACAATAATATATTAATCTTAAAATATCAATTTTTTTTCTTTTAAATTTTATGAAAAATTAAATATTTTTTTTATAATTCAAAAATTTTAAAACTTTTAGTCATTCTATTTTTTAAAAATTCCGATAATCATAATAATTTTATTTTATACTTTTATTTTTATAAAATTTACCTATTTATTCGTTTATTCATATAATTTTATAAATTTTTTTTAAACAAACAATTGTTTATTTTAGTTTTTTATTAGTTGTAATTTTTATTTATTTATTAAAATATTTTATAAATATTATAATTATATAATAAATTATATAATGTTTTGTAATACAAATATTTAAATATCATAAATAAATATTTCAGATAAAATTAAGTATAATATTTTAATTAAATATTAATCAAAAAATATTATTTTAATCATATTTAATATAAATTTTTATTAGTATTTATATATTTATTTTTTTTATAATATCAAATTTAAATTAATATATGAGAAGATTGTGTAATTCAAGGATCGCTCATATATAGACCATGACATACCTTTAATATAAAAATTATATAAAATATTAAAATAAATAATACTTAAAAAATATCATGGAAGATCAGCAACAAATTTTATAACTAACCCAAATAGCTAAAAAAAATCCCTAGCTAAATGCATATATTTTGAAAAAAAAAATATTTAATGAATTATCGATTCTAATTGTATATCAACTAATAAAAAAATAAATTCAGATAATTATTTAGTGATGGATTTAAATTAGCCAGGGAAAATCCATCTCAAATAATTATCTAAAAAAATTCCATCACTAAAATCTCCAGTTTTCTTTGGACAGAAATTACGAAAATATTAGTGGCGTATTATATCGGGATCTAATTAGCTAGGAAAAATTCATCACTAATAATTAGCTAGAGAAATTCTGTCGCTAAATCTATCACAAAATTAAGGCTTTTATTTTATAGGGAAATTCCATCACTAAATCCATCACTAATTTATGGATTTTATTAGCTAGGGATATTCGCTCGCTAAATTCGTAGCTAAAATACGGATTTTATTAGCTAGGGAAATCCATCGCTAAATCCATAGCTAAATTACTGATTTTATTAGTTAGGGAAAATCCATCGCTAAATCTGTAGATAAATCAAGTATTTTATTAGAAAGAGAAAATCTATCGCTAAATCCGTCACTAAATCAATGATTTTTATTAGCAAGGGAAAATCTATTGCTAAATTAAAGATTTTATTAGCAAGAAAAAATCTCTCGCTAAATTCATCACTCTATCAAGGATTTTATTAGCAAGGGAAATCCGTCGCTAAATCCATCACTAAATCAAGGATTTTATTAGCAAGGGAAAATACCTCGCTAAATCAAGAATTTTATTAGCAAAGCAAAATTTTTGTCAAATCCATCGGTAAAACAAGGATTTTATTAACAAGATAAAATCTGTCGCTAAATCTGTCGCTAAAATCCCCATTTTTCTTGAGCGGAAGTTACAAAAATTTTCCCTCACTAAAATCCCAGCTTTTTTTGAGTAGAATTTACGAAAAATTTTCCCTCGCTAATCCGTTGCTATTTTTTTTCAAAGAAAAATCATAAATCCCTTACTATTCCCTAGCTAATCCCTTGCATTTTAGCTAGGGATTGATCCATATCTAAAATTCCCTAGCTAAATTGATATTTTCTTGTAGTGATATGAGGCTATGTGATTATATATATATAAATATATATAATACTATAGTATATACGTATATATATTCTATAGTATATATGTACGTATATACTCAGTATATACATACATATATATTATATTATATATGTACGTATATACTCGGTATATACATATGTATATACCGAGTATATACGTAAGTGGGTGCATATATTTATTTGTAGACATGTATATATTGTCATACATACACACCCATCTACACACACACACACACACACACACACACACACATGTTTGAATATATAATTGCTAGGGCTAGTTTGGTCATCATCGTGCATTGTAAACTGATGCAGGTCAAAAATGCCATGGATATTAGATATTCTCTAAGGCTGTGGTATGAAAATATTTCTGGTCCAGGCTAGTCAGATAGATAGAGGTTGTTCTTAAATCTTTTAGTAATTGTGTAAATATGCAATTATCACATGGTACAAAGCGTATGTATGAGGAAATAAATTTCTTGCTATAGAGTCTGTAATGATTGGTTCTAATTATACCAGGTCTTAGGATGATGATGATGATGCTACTCGTGTAGAGTCATGTAATTTTAGTAGATTTCACAAAACCATATTCAATCGAAAGAAAAAATGTAACATTACCCCATTTTTATAGGCTGCAATTGCTAGGAGGAATTTCAGGTCCCATTTTGGGAGAAACAACTCATCATCTTATCAAAAACTCGCTCAATCTCAAAATGAGTGGTTGGTAGGGAAGTCCATCAGCAGAACATCATCGCCCACCTCAATTTTATTATCAGCGGTAGCAATAGCAGAAAAAAATGTGGTATAAACGTATGTATATACTCGGTATATACGTACGTATATACTCTAAATATACATACGTATATACTCTATATATACATATGTATATACTCAGTATATGTACATATACTACTATAGTATTATTTGTACATATATACTAAGTATATATATACTCAGTATATATATACATAGAATACAATAGTTTATATGTACATATATTGCAGTAATATATGCAACTAGTGAAATGCTAGTATATATGTACATATACATGTAGTATATATGTACATATATACTATAATATTATATATTTATTAAAACATAACATTTTTTAATTATATATTTTTATTTTATTGACTAGTTTAAATTTCATAGAGATATGGTACCGTATTGTTCCCTATACGAAGCTTGTATAAGTGAAAATTTTTTTTACTAGACATGATGCACCCTGATTGATGACTCTGACTGCTTTGTCATAGCAGAAAGATGATGATCGGAGGAGCTAAGGGAGAGAAAGCAACGTCAATGCACGGATAGATATACTTTATGCACTGTCATGTAGAAACATTGATGAATGAGATGAAATAAAATTTTGTTATATTTTTGTTTTAATTATGTAAAATATTGTATCAAAATAATTTATTAAATGATTTTATTTTTTGTTAATTATAAATTATCATTTATAGTTTCTATATATTTTTTTCAATTTAATATAAAAATATTAAATTATTTAATTAAATTTTTTGAAAAAAAATAAAATTATTAAAATAGTTTTGGAATGAAAATAGATAGAGATTTTTTATTTGCTAATTTAGCTAGGGAATTTTCCCTTGCTAATTTAGCTAGGGAAATTAGTATTTTAGCTAGTAAATTTTCCGTCGATAAAATTATTTAAGCTAGGAAGTCTTTCTCTGGTTAATTTTTAGTGACGAACACTTTAGATTGGAAAAGGTTCCATCATCAACCCATCATTATACCTCATTTAGTGAAGGAAGACCTTCATTTAGTTATGGAATATTCTTTAGATATTTGGGATTTTTCTTGTAGTGCTATCTATCCAACTATCTATCCATCTTTATATCCATCTTTCTAACTATCTATTCATCCATCCATCTATCTATTTGTCTATTTATGTACTTTCTATCTTTGTTTCTATCTGTCTTTATATTTGTCTGTCTATATATCTTTTTATCTATCTTTCTATTTTTCTATTTGTTAGTATTCTGCTTGTCAATTTGTCAGTCTATCTATCTACTTATTTGACTATCAATCTATATATTTGTCTATATATCTATTTTCTATTTGTCTATTTGTATATCTATCTATTTATATATATATATATATATATATATATATTTTCCTATCTATCTATCTATTCATCTGTCTATCTGCATCTCTATCAATCTCTCAATCTATTTGCCTATTAGTCTATCTATTTGTCTATCTATCTATCTATCAATATTTATGTTTGTCTATATGTCTATCAATTAGTTTGTATATGTATCTATTTATATGTCTGTCTATATATACAGCTATCTATATATCTATATGCCCATCTATTTATATATCTATATGTTTATCAATTTGTCTATCTATCTTTTTATCTATTTTTCTATATATATATATCTGTCTATGTTTCTATCTACCTATATATCTGTATATCTATCTATCTGTCTATCTATCTGTCTGTATATATATCTGGCTATTTGTTTATCTATCTGTGTACTAGTGTATCTATTTGTCTATTTATCTATCTAAATATCTATCTCTCTATCTATCTATTCATAAGATGGCCTTTTTATTTGTATATATATTTGTATATATATATATATATATTTGATGGGCAATTGCGCTTCCACAATAGTGATATTAAGATACAAAAATAATACAAACAACAGAAAACATGCAATATATATATATATCCAATCAAGCAACCGACTATTACAAATTCAAAAACGTGAAATAAACACCGAAAATAATTTGGTTAGCTAGTCACTCAGTATGACTAGCTACATCCACCAGAAAATACTTATGCGTTACAAATTAAACCAACCAAAATATAGTCTTACAGTATGCAGCACAGAACAGTCATGATAAATCTCACAGAGAGAAGAGAAAGAGACTATGAACAATTCCTTGGGTCTAAAAAATAGCCACCCGAAATTAAAATTACAAACATTTATAATAAAAATATTATTTCGGTTCATTTAACTAGAGCGGGACCTCTGTTATTGTGCTCCTGCTGTAGCCCCGGCCTCTTAATATTTTCTTTCATCTTGTCTATCTGTCTATCTATCAATCTGTATATGTGTCTATCAATTTGCATATATTTTTATCTATGGATCTGTCAAACAATCAATCAATCAATCTATTTATTTATATGTCTATCAATCTATCAAAATATCTATCGATCTATTTTTTTAATAATTTGTATATCTTTTTGTCTATCTTTCTATTATCTATTTGTCTATATATTTATCTGACTATCTGTCTATCAATATGTCAATCTATCAGTTTAACTAAGTGGTTATCCATCTATCTTTCTATCAATATGTCTAACTATATTTCTATATATTTATCTATAAATCTATTTATCTATCTGACTAACTATTAGTCTATCTATCTCTCTAACTATCTATTTTTCAATCTATCTTTTTTCCTATCTTTCCGTCTACTTGTCTATCTATCTATCTATTTGTTTATCTATCTATTTATCTATCTATTTGTCTATCTATTTATCTGCATATTTGTCCATCTATTTATCTTTCTAACTATCTAATTATCATTCTATATATATGTCTATCAATATATCTTTCTATTTGTCTATATATATATATATATATATATCTAGTTATCTATCTTTCTGCTGCCTAACTTTTTGGGCATCTTTCTATCTATTTGTCTAGACATCAATCTATCTATTAATCTATCTATTTATTTATATATCTCTCCAACTATCTATCCTCTAACTATAAGTCTATCTATCCATCTATATATCCATCTATATATCCATCTATCTATCAATCTATATAAATGTCTATCCATCCATCTATCTCTATTTCTATTTCTCTAACTTTCTATCCGGAAGATCTATTTATCTATCTTTTTGTCTATCCATCTATCTTGTTTTCTATCTATCTATCTATCATTCTATCTATCTATCTATCTATCTATCTATCTTTCTATCTATTTATCTATCTATATGTCTATCAAAATATCAAATTATTTGTCTATCAATCTATCAATCTATCTATTTATCTATGTATCTTTCTATCTATCTTCCTATCTTTTTATCTATCTAACTATCTATCTATTTGTCTGTCTGTCTATCTATCTGTCTATTTAGAATCTTTCAATCAATCAATCAATCTATCTTTTATCTATCTATTTATCTGTCAATCAATTAATTTATCTAACTATTTGTTTATGTATTTGTCTCATCTCTCTATCAATTTCTCTGTCTATCTATCTATATATATTTTTTTCTATATATTTATCTATCATTTGTTCTATATACCTATTTATCTATTTGTATACATATCTATGTATCTATCATGTTTATCTTTTTGTAATTATCTTCGTATCTTTTTGAATATATATATATATATATATATATCTATTAATCAATCTGTCTGTCATCTATTAATATATCTATATATCTATCTATTTGTCTATAATCTATATGTGTTATTTTATCTATCTACCTATTCTATCTTGCTATCTCTATTCTATTCTATTTCTTTATTTTAATAGTCTATCTAT
>JAREIK010000011.1:156300-179582 GCA_029783825.1 Sapria himalayana
TATTTGTCTATCTATCTATCAATCTTTGTATCTATCTATCTCTCTATCTATCAGTCTGTCTATATATCTATATATGTTCCTATTTATCTATCTATCAATCAATCTATCTACCTATATATTTATTTATCTACATGTCTATCTATTTGTCTATCAATCTATCTTTCTATCTATCTATCTAACTATCAGTCTCTCAATATATCTATCTATCAATCTATCAATTTATTTATATATCTATATATGTCAAACCATTTATCTATCTATCAATCTATCTGTTGAACTATATATTTATCTATCTATCTATCTATCTATCTATCTATATGTGAATCTATCTATTTATCTATCTGTCTATCCTTTTTTCAATCTATTTGCATATCTATATGTTTATCTATCTATCTAAAAATCTGTCAATCTATCTTACTATCTATCTTTCTATCAATCTTCATATCTATCAATCTATCTATCTAATTTTCAATCTATCTATCAATCTATTTATAATCAATATATTAATTTGCCTATCAATTTGCTTATCAATCCATCTATCAATCTCTATACCAATTTCTAAATCAATTTGTGTGTGTATATATATATATATATTGTCTATCTATATATCTATCTGTCTATCTATCTATCTATTTATCTATCTATCAATTAATCAACTTGTCTTTCTATCTATCTATCTATCTATTTTATCTATCAATATATCTTTTATCTTTATATCTATCTATCTACCTATTTTCTTATCATGATATCTCTTTGTATGTCTATCTTTCTATCTATTTTTCTATCTGTCTATCTATATATCTGTCTATCTATCTATCTTTATTTCTTTCTATCTTTTTGTCTTCTATCTGTCTGTCTATTTATCTAACTGAATGTCTTTCCATCTATCTACCTGTCTATCTTTTTATATATTTGTTTATTAGTCTATCTATCTATCTATCTATTTGTATATTTGTCTGTCTATTTATTTATTTATATGTCTATATATTTGCCTATATTTCAATCTATTTTCTATCTATCTATCTATCTATCTGTCTGTCTATCTATTTAACTATTTTTCTATCAAATAATCTATTTTTCATTATGTCTAACCATGTATCTTTATAATTGTATATTTATCTCACTATGTATCTTTTTATATATCTTTCAATTTGTATATCAATCTATCAATCAATCAATCTAATTATTTATGTATCTATATATCAATGTATCTATTTATCTATCTATCTATTTATATATCTAACTATCTATCTACTTATCTATCTGTTTATTTATCTATCTATCTATCTATCTATCTATTCTATTGATCTATCTATCTATCTATCTATCTATCTATCTGTATAACTAAATTTTTATCTGTCTATATATCTATTTGTCTATCTATGTTTATATATATATATATATATAGTCATCTATATATTTGTCTATCTATATGCCTATATATTTGTCTATATATCTGTATATCTATCTATTTGTCTGTCTGTCTTTCTATCCACATATCTATCTATTTGTTAAACTATCTATCTAACTATTTATTTATCAAACAATCTATCAATCTGTTTATCTATCTGAATATCTATCTGTATATCTATCTATCTATTTATGTTTATATATGTTTATCTGTCTATCTCTTTAAAAATCTATATATCTTTCTACCTATCTATTTGTGTATCTATATGACTATCTATATGTATATCTGTTTATCTATATATTTGTCTATGTATCGGTTTATCTATCTATTGTCTATCTATCTATTTATGTGTCGCTCTATCTATCTATCTATCTATCGATGTTTCTATTGTCTATCTATATGCCTATTTATCTGTATATTTATCTATATATGTATCAATCTTTATATCTATCTTTATATCTATCTTTGAAATATCTTTTTATCTTTCTATCTATCTATCTATCAATTTATCTGTCTATCTATCTTTATATTTATTTTTCTATCTATCAATCTATTTATCTATCTATCTATTTATATATCAGTTTGTATATCTTACTATTTATCTATCTATCTATTTGTCTATCTTTTGGTATATCAATATTATTTTCTATTTATCTATCAATCTATTTGTTTATCAATCTATATATCTATTTATCTATCTATATGTATATCAATCTGTCAATTTGTCTGTCTATCTATCTATCGATCTATTTGTATATCTATATGTCTATATAACTATCTATCTATATATCTAATTTTCTATCTATCTATAAATTTATATGTTTACCTATCTATCTACCTATATAACTATTAATATGGTTGTCTACCTTTCTATCAATCTGTCAATCTGTCTATCTATTAACTATCTATCTATCTGTCTATCTGTATATCTATATGTATATATATCTATCAATATATCTATTTGCCTGACTATCTACCTGTCTATTTATCTGTCTATTTATCTGTCTTTTATCTGTCTATCTAGCTAGCTAGCTATCAATCAATCTATCTATCTATATGTCTTTATATCAATCTATTTATCTCTAAATCTTCTATATGTAGGTATATCTATCTATCCATCTATCTGTCTGACTTTCAAATAATCTATTTTTCTATCTATCAAAATATCTATCAATCTATTTGTCTATATATATATAAATATATTAGTATATCTATATATCTATTTAACTATCTATTTGTTTGTCTGTTTATCTATAAGTCTATCAACCTTTCTATTAATCTGTTTATCAATATGTCTATAAATATGTCAATCAATCAATCTATCTATCAATCTATCAATCTATCTAACAATCTAATTATTAATCTATCTATTTGTCTATATTTCTACCTACCTATATATCTATCCATCTATTTATCTCGCAGTCAATCGATTTGTGTATATTTCTATCTTTCTATCTATTATTTAATCCATATATTTATCCATCTAGCTATCTCCTTATTTATCTGTTAAACTAACTGTCTCTTTTTCTATATTTCAATATATCTATCTATTTGTTAATCTATTATCAATTTATCTATCTATCTATATGTAAATCTCTTTATCGATCTAACAATTTTTTTATCTATCTGCCTATCTATTTGTTTATCTATTTATCTATTTATATATTCGTGTAACTATCTATCTATCGAACTGTCTAAATATCTTTCTATCTATCAGTCTAACTATATTTCTATCCATCTTTCTATCAATCTATTAATCATTTTATCTATCTATCTATCTATCTATCTATTTATCTATCTATCTATCTATCTATCTGTTTGTCTGTCAGTCTGTCTCTCTATATGTATTTCTATTTGACTATCGATCTATAAGTGTATATGTTTGTTTCTATGTTTCTCTATCAATCAATCAATCTTTCTGTCTATGTGTCTTTCTATCTACCTATCAAACAATCTATCTATCTATTTTATTTATATATCTTTCCAATTATCTATCAGTCTGTCTATCTAATTGTCTAAATATCTTTCTGTATAACTATCTATCTATCTATTTGTCAATCTCTCTATCTTTATGTGTGTCTATTTGTAAGTTTATTTATCTTTCTAGTTGTATATATTTCTTTCTATCTATCTCTCTATTTATTTGTCTATTTGTCGGTCTATCTATGATTATATATATATATATATCAATTTGTATATCTTTCGGTATATTTATCTAGCTATCTATATGTCTATCTTTCTGTCTAACTATCTATCTATATATTTGTCTATTTAACAAACTATCTATTTATCTATCGATTTATTTATTTTTTTATCGATCTATCTATCTATGTGTCTTTCTATCTCTTAATCTATCAATTTATCCATCTATGTTTTTGTATTTCTATTTGTGTAATCATCTATCTATCTATTTATCTATCTATTTGTTTATATATCTATCTATCTGTCCATATATCTATTACTCTATCTGTATGTCTATCTATCTCTCTATCTATCTTTCTATCTCTCTATCTATTTATCAATCTATTTGTATTTCAATCTATATGTCTTTCTATCTGTATACATATCTATCTATGTAGCATTTTACTCTCTGTCTAACTATTTGTCTATCTATCAATCTATCAATCTATTTATCTATGTTTATCTATCTGTATATCATCTATATATCTATCAATCTAACTAACTATTTATATTTCTATATGTCTATCTATCTATCTATTTATCTGTATATCTTTCTGTCAATCTATCTATTTATCTGTCTAACTATCTGTCTATCGATCTATTTATAAATCTGTCTATTTAATTATCTATCTTTATCTCTATATATCTACCAATTTTTTAATCTATCTATTTTTTTATCTATCTATCCATCTATCTATAAATTTATATATGTCTATCTATCTATCTATCTATCTATGTCTATCTTTCTATCTTTCTGTCTCTCTATCCTTCTATATCTCTATCTATCTTTTTGTCTATTTATATGTCTATCTATCTTTTTGTCTATCTACCTATATATCTATCTGTATATCAATTTATCTATCTTTTTTTCAATCTATTTATCTAACTATCTATCTATTTGTATGTCTATCTATCTATCTAGAAGATCTATCTATCGATTTGTCTGTCAATCAATAAATCTATCTATCTATCTATCTATCTATATGTATAACTATATGTCTATCTATCTATCTATCTATTTATCTATCTATCTATCTACTATGTGTATATCTATCTATATCTATCTATCTATTTATCTGTATGTCTATCCATCTAAGTTTCTATCTATTAGTCTATCTATATATTTGTCTATTTATCTATTAATTTATTTATCTATCTATTGGTCTGTCAACCTATTTATCTATCAATCTCTCTATCAATCTGTATATCAATCTTTCTATCAATATTTTCTAAAAATCTATCTATCAACCTCATTATCTATCTATCTATTCATCTATCTATCAGTTTATCTATATATCTATATATCTATCTGTCTATCGGATTTTCTATTTATCCATCTATCTATTTATTTGTCTATCTTTCCATCTATCAATCCATCTATCTATTCATCTATGTATCTGTGTATCTATCTATCTATCTATCTATCTATATGTGTGTCTATCTATCTATTTAATAATCTATCTATTTATTTATCTATCTATCTTTTGATCTATCTATCTATATGTCTATCTATATGTATATCTATCTATCTAATTTTTTGTCTATCTATCTATATATCTATCTATATATCTTATTATATATCTATATGTCTATCTATCTATCTATCTATTTATTTCTCTATCTATCTAACTATATAGCTATCAAACTATATATAAATCTCTTTAACTATCTTCTGATTGATCAATCTTTCTATATAAATGTCTATCTATCCATCTATCTCTCTATCTATTTATCTTTCTACCTTTCTATTTGTGTATCTATCTGTATATCTATTTGTATATCTATTTTTCTATCTGTCTGTCTATTTATCAGTCTATCTATCTATATGTCTGTCTGTCATCTACCTATCTTTTTATTTGTCTATCTATCAATCTATAAATCTATCTATCTTTCTGTCAATCTATTTAGTTATCTTTCTATCTATATTTCTCTTTATATCTTTATGCTAATCCATTTATCTATCTGTCTATCTATGAATTTATTTGTCTATCTATCTATCTTTCTATCTGTCAATATATCTATCTATTTATTTATCTATCTATTTGTCTATCTATGTGTCTATCTATCTATCTATCTATATGTCTATCTTTCTAACTATCTATGATTCTATCAATTAATCTATCTATCAATTTAATTATTTGTCTATCTAACTGTCTATATATCTATCGATTTTATATATCTATCTATCTATCAATTTTTCTATCTATCTATTTTTTATCTATCTATCTATCTATATGTTTATCTATCTATCTATCTATATGTCTATCTAATTATATATATATATATATATATCTATCTATCTATATATCTATATCTATATATCTATATATCTATATATCTATATATCTATCTATCTATATGTCTATCTGTCTATTTATCTATCTATCTATAGTTTTGTCTATATATCTATCTATCTATCTATTTATTTATCTATCTGTCTATCAATAAATAAATAAATATAAATATAAATAAATAAATAAATATATATATATATCTGTCTGTTTGTCTATCTTTCTATATTTCTATCTTTGTAATTATCTGTCAATCAATCAATCAATCAATCAATCTATTTATCTATCTATATGTCTATCTATTCATCTATCTGGCTATATATTTGTGTATCTTATATATCTATATATCTATATATCTATCTAATTGTCTATATGTCTGTCTTTCTACCTATTTATCTATCTATATATCTATCTAACTATCTATCAGACTATCTATCTATCTATCTATCTATCTATCTATCTTTCTGTATATATATATATATATATATCTATATCTATCTGTCTATCAATCATTCAATTTATCTATCTATCAATCTATATATCAATTTGTCTAATAATCTATCAATTTATCAATTAATCTTTTTATCAATCTAAATATTATATTCTCTATTTATCATTATATCAATCAAACTATCTATCTACTATCTATCTATTTATCTGTATGTGTGTGTGTATGTGTGTGTGTGTGTGTGTGTGTGTATTTCTATCTGATTGTCTATCTATCTATCTATCCATCTATTTATCCTTTTATCTATCCTTCTATCTATCTATCTATCTAACTATCTTTCTGTCTATCTATTTGTGTATATATCTATCTATATATCTATTGATCTATCTATCTATATGTCAATCTATCTATCTCTCTCATTTTCTATCCATCTTTCTATTTCACTATAAGAAATTGTCTATTTAGATGTAGAAATTTAGCTAGAGTAATAGTCCATAGCTAAGTTGCAAGGGATTAGCTACAAATTAGCAAGAAATATTTGATTTTACATTGAATGACAAATTTGTGTTGGATTTATGACAGATTAAATATTGAAATTTTAGATTGAAAAATATCCTTAGCTAATATTGTAGTATATTTTGGCACAAAGAATGATGAAAAATTTAGCACTGAATTTAGAGATGGATTTTTCCTAGCTAACTATCTTGAGAAAAAAATCTCTACCTAAATCATTATTTTGTAATTCCTTTTTACAATTATATATTAATAGCAAGGGATTATTCCTTAAATTATAATTTTCATAAAATATATGCATTTAGCTAGGGATTTTTTCTAGCTATATAACTCGAAGTTATTTCCATCATTCATCAACACTAAATTATTTTTTTGTTTTATATATTATTTGTTTTGATATTTTAAGTAATTTTATATATTAAATGTTTGTCATGGTTTATGGGTGAGGGATCCTTGAAAGATGCCTTCTCCTCGTATAATTAATAAAATAGGATAATATAAATAAAAAATTACAAAAACATTTAAATATGATTAAAATTGTATATTTATAAATCTTAAATTAACTATTTATCGGATTATAATATTTTTACAATATTTGCAAAATAATATTTGTTTTAAATTATAATGATATTTAAATATCTATATTAATAAAAACATAAATTAATTAATATAATAATTATAAACAATTTTTAAAATTTTTGAATTAATAAATGTTAATACATAAATATGTGTATTAGTAAAACTTGAAATTATTATTTGAATGATTATTAAAAATATATATACAAAAAATCTGAAATAACTATAAAATTAGTAAATATTTATATTAAAAAAAACGTTTAAAAAATATATTTATGATTATCGGAATCTTTTAAAAAAATATTTACAAAAATATTTGAATTATAAAAAGAATACTTCAATTGTTATAAACAAATATCTCCATGTGCTAGAGGTAGCAAACATGCATGGTTGAGTCGGCCTAGCCCGGTTTTTTCAGGCCCAACCTAGCTAGAGTATCATACCATGCACGACATGCTATACTACCAAGCCATGCCTAGAACGACATCCTTTTTTGGAGGGCAGGCCCAACACAAGCCTATCGCCCGAAATTTGCTTGAGTTTGGGGCTATTCAACCCAGTTTGGGTTGGCCAGTTCTGGATGATCAGCCAATTTTTAAAAACTAGGGTTTTGGCACCATGCCGCCATTCTACCATCATCCGTTAGGCTTGCTAAGCCTTGCCTATCTGGCGTCGGCACATCGTCCCCCCATTTGGCGTCACTCAATGCATAGACTGGCATGCTGTGCCCACGTGCCAGGCAACCATGCCTTTCCTACCACGGCATGCAGGCCAAAAACCTTCGACCTGGCACAGCATGACTCATGCTGAAGGTGCGCCCGACAAAGGCCCATGCACAGCACCATAGTGTGTCGTGCCATACCCAGCACGACTGAACAGTGCCAAGCTTCGGGCATGACTCATGCTGAGGGTGCGCCCGACATGGGCCTAGGCATAGCACTGTAGTGTGACGTGCCAGGGCAAGCACGGTTGAACAGTGCCAAGTTTTGGGCATGACCTGGCTAGTCCAACCCATTTGACATCTATACCAAGTGCTTATTAAAAAAAAACTTCAAGTATTTTTTTAGAGTTTCAAAAATATTTTTAAAATTATTACTAATGATACTTTTTTGTCCTAAAAGAACTTAAATAGTTTTTTGCCTCATTAATACTTTTGAAAATTACTACCAAACTGACCTTAAGTTGATTTGAATTAAAGTTTTATTTTTGTCCTAATTGAAATTTATAAGAATTAAACAATTGAATAAGATCTTTAATATTAATTTTTTATATTCCATTCTTATTAAAATAATAAATATATTTTTTATCATATTCTTCTCACTTTAAATTAATTTAGGATTTTTATAAATTATAAAATATATCAAATATTTTGAAATTGTATCCCTATAAATTTATTTCATATTATATTCATAAAAATATATTGAATTCATAAAAATTTATAATCATAATATATATATATATATATATATATATAGGTTATAAATAAAAACCTAAAACTGGCCTATGTTCATCATAGTTCCTTTCGGGAGAGGAACCGTGATAAACACGGTTTCATGCACCAAGTTATGAGCAAGCCATGAGCAAGTCACGAGTATAAAAACCTAAAACTCACCTATGATATTTTTTGTACACCACGTCATGAGCGATACATGTTATCACTGTTAGTTTTATGGAGATAACAACTAATTTGGAGGCGAGGATGAGCGCTTCCATAATCTTCAACCCCATTCCCTGTCTGTATGTATTAATCCATGATTCCATGCTTGACTATCTTAATTTGATATATGATTTACTATATGGCATGCCAATTGATGAATTCATAGCTAAATAGTTGTAAACAAGACCTTTGCATTTTCATTAATTATTCACACAACATTTTTCATCCTTTCAACATTTATTGTATGTGTGTATTCAATTAATTTTAAGGATCATCAAAATGCATCATATTAGTTTATTGATTAATCTTTTTATTGATTTATTGTTACATAAATAATAACCAATTCACACTTAATGATGCATTTAGGCAAAAATTTAGGCAGCATATAGATATATTATTTATTAAATATATATTTGTTAATTTTAAAATTTTGTTAGAAATAATATCTTGGCACGAGATTGTTCGCTGCTCCATGCTCACTATTCATTGCTTAACATTGTGGAACAGTTTATGGTGGCTCCCTTCTTCTCGTGGATTATGTCATGGGTGATAAGTGATAAAAGGTGCTACTCTTGTTTATGACACTCCTTGCGCCAATTTTTTGTTAGTGGAAACTGATGACGAGATTGACTTGGACGAAGTCGAAGGAAATGGGGTGATCAACATGAAGCCAGTATTTCGGGAACATTTTGATATTGAGACTTATGTAGGGCTATAGTCTGCCAGGACTAAGATAATGCGACTATTATTCTGTTTGGAATCATCTGTGAAGTCAGAGACTATTTCAAGATGTTGTGCAGAAGATTGAAGAAAGCTTGGGGCCTAGCTATATGATTGATGATGCATTGTGCAATTTGATAAAGCGAAGAGCACAACAGAGGAAATAAAAGCTCGAGAACAATCTAAATGCATATCGGGTAAATACAAACTTCTTTCTACTTTTCGTGCATGATGAATATTTCTAACAGAAGTGCTCTGTGCAAAAATATCCTTGACATGAAAACTAGAGCTAAAGAGCTTTCTGACGGGTGCAATGAATCTAAATCACTAAATTGAGCAAACTAACTTCTCAAAAGAAAAAAAATGCTCACATAGCAGAGATCAATGGTTGATCCCTACTCAAAATTTAATCGTTAACAAAATCTACCACAAGTATTGTTCCTTCCCTAAACCTATCTAAACATGTCAAAAACAACACAAGCATAATGCCACAATTGTTATATCAGGACAATTGACAGATTGTACCCCTGAATATGATGCCAATTTTGAGCTCTCATGTTGCTATTGTAGGTGTAGCAGAAAACTTTCCAATATTACAAAAAATAATTTGCACATTGATGTATGTCCTTGAGCTGCTTGTAGGAATTGCCACAAATTTTAAAAATATCAAGGTGCTTCTAGGTGCTAACTATATTATGAGGCTCGTGGTTTTTGCTCGACCCAAACCAAACACAACCTAATAGAATTAGGTCAGGTTAATAAAAAAATTATCGTGCTGCCTTTTTGTTATGGTGGTAAATTACTTTGCATGGATTTTCTTAATAAAATTTTTATTATATTTATCTTATTAGATTAATTATAAATTGTTAGAATTTTAAACTTGAAAATACTAAAGGGAAGAACATGGTGTTGGCCTCGGACCTGAAACACGTCTCCAGGAAATACTGCATGATTTGGACCTTATTATAGCTATGACTAGCAGGATTCACTGGAAACTTGATTCAGAATTTGTCGAGGAATTGTTGAATCAGAAAATCTTAATCACAACCCAAATTGACAGTTTTCTTGAAACCCTTGAGACAAACCAAGTATCGTAGAATGAAGCCATTACTGGCCTAACAATTGAGGAGCCAAAGGTGGGAAAAAATGAAAATGATTTCTCCATAAGAAAAAAAGTGAGCAAAGATCATCATAAAGACGTAGACAATGATGAGGAGTCATAGGTCGATGAGGAGTCATAGGTCGATGAGGAGTCATAGGTCCCAACAAGCAAAAAAAAGCAGGTACTGCATACATTAACTAGTTGAAACTCCATCATCTTTCATGATTCTTAGTTCATCCTATTAATATGTGCAAGCTGGTGGGTGTAAAATTGCATTTAATGCTCGTTATTCCAAAAACCATAATCTTGTGAATGAGATTAATGATCAAATTCAAAATAAATCAAATGAAAGCATGAATTTGATCGCAATTATTTATGATGGTCTATGAAGAATAAAGAGTATCTTTCGAGAAATTTTTGCTCCCCTTCCATCTTTAGGAAATGGATTCAACAAATATCATAAAACCAGAAAATAATCAATGGTCGTTGAAATACTGATGGTTTCAAAATATTAAAATAGACATCACTATTGAAGTTTGCTAAACACGGTGGTAGCATGGTTGTTATTATGCAATGAACATCAGGTGATTGACATTGACAGGGGATTTAATTTTGGTTTGTTATTATGTAGGATAGCTCAGATGGGCAAAAAAGTTTAAAAATAGGAAGTGACTTTACCAAGTTATGTGGACTTTCTAAACAACTTCAGAACTTTACAGAAGACTGAATTAGCAAGAATTGAGGTATGAAGTGTTGTCATCAAGACCCTTTTTTGCATGCCATTTTAGTTGGCATTCACATTCTTGGTTTGATTTTCAATTTTCTAGCATTGCTTTGTTATGCCCCCATAATCCACACAAATTGTTCTTTCTCTTATGTTTAACCATTCATGTAGGTGGTAAAGAAGCTTTGGGCATATATATGAGAGAAGAATTGCAACATCCACAAAATAAACAAAAAATTATATGTGACGAAGCATTGCACACTTTTTTTTATTTTGATTCTATCGACATGTTTCTGATGAATAAAGCTCTGTCCAAGCACATATGGCCATTGAATGAGAGTGATGGTATTTTCATTATTTCTTTGTATTTATACTTGTTTCTTTTTTAAAACATGAACATGTGGGTATTATGCTCTCCACATTACATACTAATGAGATTATCATTTATAATTTATCAATAATTAATGTAACAATATATATATATATATATATATATGATGTACATTTGTATGATTGGCAAGTATCTTCGCCTAAGAGCATTAAATCTTAAATTTTTATTAATTAGGTGAAACTCTCTGGGTCAATTGGGCTAGACCTAGAGGCAAACCAACTATACCGTCTAAGGGGCATAGTTTCATGTCCTAGTGGTTTAATGGTAGCTCATGGGAATCAAACTTGCAACCTCAAAGGGGGCACGCCTAAGAACATTTGATCTTAAGTTTTTTTTACCAGGTGCAACTCTATGGGTCAATTGGGCTAGTGGAAAACCAACTATACCTTCGAGGAAGCATAGATTAATGTCCTAGTGGTTTAATAGTAGCTCATGGAGATCAAACTTGCAACCTCAAAGGAGGCACTCATCCTTGAAAAATTTACGGTACTAAACTCAATGAGATTTGAGCCTTGTGTATTGTATGAAAGCTTATATATATGTATATATATGCATGCACATATGCTGATATGTATTAGATAAAAAATCATGCTTCCAAATATATTTTATATTATGTATAATTTGAGTTACATTGATAGTTAAAAAAACAAAGTGGGAAATTAGAGACTTTTTTTAATGTAAGTGTAACATATTCTTGAATAGGAAATTTATTAAATTTTTCATGCATGCTTATCAATTTGTTACGTTTATTGATTGAATAAAATGCTATTTTTTGACCTCTTGTAGCCATGGATAATTCAACTCAAAAGAACAAGAAATCAAAGAAAATGGAGGGAAGAAGATAAGACAAGTAAAGTTTTTGAGGGTTAAATATGTTATGATGAAGTCAATTTGTAATGTGTCTGAATAAATATTTATGCTTCACAGCTTTAGATGATGAATCAAAGCCGAGAGAGAAACAAGAGAAGAGGAAAACTTCTAGATTTCTAGCTTCCTGTTCCTCTTTCATATGATTTCATAAAATTTATTGGTACGTGTGAAGATGCATTATCCTGTTCTGATGTTGTAAAGAAGATGCGATACTATATATAAAAAATAATCTACAGGTATGCCAACATCCTCATCTTCCCCCCCACCCGCAATGAGAATCCATGGTGTTATTCTTTAATTTCAATTAATCATTAAATGTTCTTGTTTTTTAAAAAGGTTCCATCAGACAGGCAAATAATAATATGCGATGATAAGTTGAAAGAGTTACTCCAATGCAAGTCTTTCACTGGATTTCCAGTCTCTAATCTCTTATCTTCTCATTTCATGAAGAATAAACAGTGAGCAATTTGTGGGGACATGATTTTTGCCTATGTGTAGCTAAACAGAAGGATATTTATTTGGTGGCATCATTGTTCTTCTCCAATGCCGTCACTTGATTATTGTTAGGCATCTCTTCTTTTCTCCACTCCCATAGCTTAATTCTTCTTCACATTCTTCTTCTTCAAATCCATCAAAAAAACATTGGTATTCTCTTCTGCAAACATGATTGTTGTTGTTGTTGATTCTTTGACTATAAACATTTCCCTCAATTGTAGATGAGCATACTGAAATGAAAACTCAAAGTAAATTAGAGCTGGTAAATCTTTTCATCAGTGAAGAGAAATGAAACATCCCTTAACTAGACCTAGAAAAAATCGAAGGATGCGGATAGAGGAGCATCGGGTATAATTTTGAAAGCAAGATTGACCAGGCATAACATTTATAGTGCCTCATAGTTCATAAAAGTTTTTCTGCACAAAGGTAGACAAGTTCACTGTATGTAACTTGTACAACCATGTCCTTTGGTCCATTTGATATTTCTTTTTTTATTTTTCCTTTTTGCTCACTCTATGTCCATCTAAATCATGAAAAAATGGTTTGATAGAGAAAATAGTAGTAGAAAAACATGCTGGAGAATTTGTTAGCTCTGCTACGTCTAGCATGTTGAAAAAGTAGTAGCGAGGGGGGAGGGGGGGGGGGGACATTATTCATGTTTTCTTTAAGTGATAATCACTAACTAGATCTATTTTTGCTGCATACAATCCTCACGATCATCTAAACTAATTTTGAATTATTGTTGAATTGGTTTATGATATTCATAGTTAATAAAATTCATTTGGTATATGATATTCAAAACCCAAAAATATTTTATAACAAGTGTTATATATTATATGTATCTAAATATGCTTCACTATATGTTTAATAGTATATATCTATATATCTATATTTATATATATACAAATGTATATATACATGAGATAAAATTTGGTGTTGAAGATGATAGTAATATTTATCCATAATCAAATATACTTTTGTATATACATGCATATATATATTATGTTATATATATTTTTCTATATATATAACTATAAATATATGCTGATGTATGTATGTACACACACACACATATCTATATATGTACATATATACTACTGTATTATACATAAGGTATAAGTTGAATTGCATTATTTTACCATATATTTATCAAAAGAGAAGCTTATTTATTTATTTATTTATTTTGATTTGATTGACTAGTTTAATTTTCATATAGATATGGTACTGCAATATTCTTTATACAAAGCTTGTAGAAGTAAAAGGACATCAGAATTGGTTTAAAGTTATAGGCAAATATCTCACTTTCCCCTGTAGTGGCACCCAATTCAAAAATGTAGCTCTGCACCACATCAACTTAATCAATGAGGTCATTCTTTCCCTAATTACAGAAACATAGAAACTAGCATTTCACTAGACACGACGCAGTGTGATTAGGAAAGCTTTGTCCCAACAAGAAGATGGTGACCGGAGGAGCTAGGGAAAAGAAAGCAACATCAATTTTACAGACATATTAAACTTAATGCATTGTCGTAGATACATTGATGAAGAAGTAGAGATGACCCATCCAATTCATTGCATGTTGGAACGATATGAAAAAGGAAGTTGCTGAATGGCAGAATCATATATATCTATGTTATGTTTTTGTTTTAACTATGTAACATATTGTATCAGAATAATTTATTAACTGATTTTACTTATTATTAATTATATATAATGGTTTATTATATATGTTTTTATTCAATTTAAAATAAAAACTAAAAAGATGTAATCAATTTTTTTGTAATAAAATAAAATTGTAAAAATAGCTTTTGAATGAAAATAGCTATGGATTTTTAAATCACTAAATTATTTAGGAAATTGTCTGTATATATGCAATCAAAAATATTAATTTTTACTAATAATTACGATCAAAATTAGTAATGGTAAAAATATAATTAGCTAATGAATTTTAGTGGTTCAAAAATTTGCTAGCGAATTTTTTTGGTCTCGTTAATATTTTACGATGAGCACTCTAGCTTGGGATAATTTCTATCATAAATCCAACAATATTATAAATTAGAGATGGAATAAGCCCAAATAGCTAGGCATATATCCTGAGCTATTTGTGTTTTTTTGTAGTGTTTATATAAAGTCTATCTAAAAAACTTTTTATCTGACATACTATTTTCCTATCTATCAGTCTGGCTATTTGTCTATCTATAATTCAATATATCCATCAATCTATCTATATGTCAATCTATCTATATGCTTATCTGTCTATCTATCTATTTATCTGTCTATCTATCTATCTAATTATCAACTTATGTATCTATCATATTATCTATTAATCTATCCGTTTATCTATCTGTCAATTTATCCATCTATCTTTTCATCTATCTATCATTTTATCTATCCGTCTATCTATCTGATTATCTATTTGTCTATATATCCAACTTTCTATCCATCAATCTATCCATCAATCTATTAGTCTTTATATCTATTTATATATCCATCTATCTTTCTTTCTTTCAATTTGTCTTACTTTCTATATATTATTTTGTCTGTTTATTTGTCTTTCTATATGTCTATCTATCTGTCTATCTATATATATATCTATGTATATATAAATATCTCTATTTATCTATCTATCTATCTATCTATTAATTTGTCTATATATCTATTAGTTAGTCTATCTATCAAAATATTTATCAATCAATCAATAAATCTTTCTATCTATCTATCTATCTTTATATCTATTAGCCTATCTATATATATATATATATCTATCTATTTTTTAATTTTTATGTCTATCGATCTATTTATCTATCTAACTATCTATTTGTCTATCTATCTTTCTATCTATAAATATATCTGTCTATCTATTTATCTATCTTTCTACCTAATTATTTATCTTTCATTCTATCTATCTATAGATCATTCTGTATATCTATCTATCAAACAATCAATCTCTCTATCTATTAATCATTCTTTCAAACAATATAAAAATCTATCTATCAATTTGTCTAACAATTAATCTATCAATTAATCTATCAATCTTATTATCAATATGTCTATCTATCTATCTATAAATTTGTCTATCTATCTATCTATATTTCTACTTAATTATCTTTCTTTAACTTTATCTATCTATTTAACTGTACATATATCTATATATCTATATGTCAATCAATCAATCTACCTATCAATCATTTTATCAATCAATATAAAAATCTACTTATCAATTTTTCTAACAATTTATCTTTCAATTTATCTATCAATCATATTATCAATATGTATATCAATTTGTCTATTAATTTGACTATCTATCTATCAATCTATCTATTTGTAAATTTATCTATCTATTTATCTATTTATCTATCCATCTATATGTCTATCTATCTGTATATATATCCATGTATCTATATGTCTATTTATTTGACATTCTACATGTATATCTATCTATCTATTTGTCTGTCTATCTATATATCTTTATATCGATCTATATTTCTATCTACCAATCAATGTATGTTTCTATCTGTCTATCTATCTGTATATTTATCTTTCTATATATCTATCTGACTAACTATATATCCCTATATCAAACCATCTATCTATACGTCTTTCTATTAATCTATCTAATAATTTATCTGTCTATCTATCTATCTATCCATTTATATATCCATATATCTATTTTTCTATCTATCCATCTATCTATTTGTCTATCTATATGTCTTTTTATGTTTTTCAATTCTGTCTATCTACCTGTCTATCTATCTTTTTATCTGACTTTCTATTTGCCTATCTATTTGTATGTCTATCTATCTGTATAACTGTTTGTCTTTCTATCTATCTAATAATCAATCAATCAATCAATCATCTATCTATCTATTTATATACCTATCAAATAATTTATATGTCTATCTGTCTATCTATCAATCTATTTATCTATCTATAAATCAATCTATCTATTTGTTTTTCTATCTGTTTGTCTTTATGTCTATATATCTATATGTATATATGTTCTCTATGTGTCTGTCTATCTAATTGTTCATCTATCTATATATTAGTCTATATATCTATGTATGTATCTATCTATCTATATATCTATCTATCTATCATTCTATCTGTATATATGTCTATTTATCTATCTGTCTATCTTTCTTTCTATATAAATGTATATTTATCTATCTTTCAATTTATCTGTTTATCTATCTATCTATCTATCTATCTATCTGACTATCTTTCAATCTATGTCTATCTATCTATCTCTCTATCTATCGATCTGTTTATCTATATGACTATCTATCTATCTGTCTATATATATATATATATATATATATATATATATATATATATATATATATATATATATATGTATATAACTATCTATCTATGTATTTATCTAGCTTTCTATCTATAAATATATCTACTTATCTAGTTGTCTATATATATATATATATATATATATATTTGTTATCTATATATCTATTTGTGTGTACATCTATCTATCTATATCTTTGACTATCAATCGGTCTATCTTTCTATCTTTGTATGTCTATCTATCTATCTATCTATCTATCTATCTATTTATCTATTTATTTGTATATCTATTTATATATCTATGTATCTATTTATATATCTATCTATCTATTTATCTTTTTGTGAATCTATCTGTCTATCTATTTATATATCCAATTATCTATATGTCAATCAATCAATCAATCTATCTATCATTCTATCTATCTATCTATCTATCTATCGATCTATCTATCTGTATGTTTGTCTATCTATCTATCTATCTATCAGTCTAATAATCTATCTATCTGTCTATCTTTTTGTCTATCTATTTATCTATCTATGTGTCTTTCTATTCATCTATCTATCTACCTATCTATCAATCTATCAATGTGTCTATGTATTTGACTATCAATCCCTCAATTAATCTATCTATAAATCTATCTATCAAACTATCTATTAAATTATCTAATAATCTATCTATTAATCATTCTATTAGTCTTTCTATCTATCTCTCTATACATCTATTTATATATCTAACTTTCTTTTTGTGTAATATTTATCTAACTATATGGCTATCTATCTGTCTGTATTTGTCTATCTATCTGTCTATGTATTTGTCTATCTATCTGTCTATCTATCTATTTATCTATCGATCTATCTATCTATCTATCTATCAATATTTATATCTATCTGTCAATCTTTCCATCAATCATCCATCTATCTATCTATCTATCGATTAATATAAAAATTCATCTGTCTATTTATTCATCTGTCTATCTATAAGTCTATCTTTACATATATCTATATGTCTATCTATACATTTATTTTTCCAGCTATATTTCTATCTATCGATCTTTCTTTCTATTTGTCTTTCTATTTTTCTGTCTATCTATCATTTTATATGACTTTCTATCTATGATTCTATCTGTTTATATATATATATATATATATCTATATATCTATTCATCTATCTTTCTATTTTACTATATATCTATGTATCTTTGTAAGTCTATCTATCTGTCTATCTATTCATCTATCTATTTGTCTATCTAGAATTAATCTATCTATCTAACTGGCTGTCTATATTTCTATCTATCTATTAGTCTATTTATGTGTTTATCTTTCTATCTATCTATTTGTCTATTTGTTAATATATATGTCTATCTATAAGTATGTTATTTGTCTGTCCATCTGTCTATCTATCTATCTATCTATATAATAATATGTCTATCTTTCTATTTGTTTATCTATATGTCTATGTATCTGCCTATTTATCTATCTACGTGTCTATCTATCTATCTATTTATCTGTATGTCTATCTATTTGTCTATCTATCTGTATATCTATATTTTTATTAAACTATCAATCAATCAATCTATCTATCTATCTGTGTGTCAATCTATTTATTTATTTGTCTATCTATTTATTAGTCTCTCTTGTTATCTATCTATCTGTCTATATTTCTATCTATCTATTTATTTTTTTATCTATCTATCTATCTATATATCCATCTATCTATTTATTTGTCTATCTATTTATCAATCTATATAACTATTTATCATTCTATCTCCTATGAATCTGTCTATATATGTGTCTATCTACCTATCTTTCTATTTATTTATTAGTTTATCGATCTATCTATCATTCTATCTATTTGTCTATCTATCGACAAATCTATTTGTCTTTCTACTAACTTTTAATCTATTTGTCTATCTATTTGTCAATATATCAATCTAGCTATCTATCTATCATTTTATCTATATATCTAGCTATATATGTATTTAAATGTATATATCTATCTAACTATCTTTCTAACATACGTTTATCTCTCTATTTAACTATTTGTCTATCTATCTGTCTATCTATATGTCTATGTATCTATATATTTATATTTCTATTTGTCTTTCTATCTTTTCGTCTTTCTATCTACCTATCTATTTGTATATCTATCAAATCATGTATTTGTTTATTGATCTGTCTAACTATTTATCAATCTACCTATCTATTTATCTATCTATTTATCTTTTATCTATCATTATGTCAATTTATATATATATTTATCTGTCTATATATCTATCTATCTATATGTCTGTATATCTATCTATCTATCTATATATGTGTCTATCTATCGATGTGGCTATCTATCTGTCTATTTTTATATCTATCTATCTATCTATCTATCTATGTCTCTATTTGACCATCAATCTATCAGTTTATCTATCTATCTATCTATATATATGTCTATATTTTTTCCTATCTATCTATTTATTTATGTGTATATCTTTAGGTCTTAAATATGTCTATCTATCTATCTATATATCTATTTATCTAGCTATCTATCTATCTAGTCGTTTATCTATCTATTTATCTTTCAATAAATCTATCTATCTATTTGTCAGTCAGTCTAACTATCAACCTATTTATATATGTGTCTATCTATCTTTGTAACTATCAATTTGTCTATCTCACTATTTTCCTATCTATCTATCTATCATTCTATCAATCTATCTGTTAGTATATCTATCTATATATCTATCTACTTGTCTCACTTTCTATTTATCTATTTGTTTATCTATCTGTTTATATATCTATCTAACTTTCGTTCTAACGATCTATCTATCAATCTATAAATCTATTATCTATCTATCTATCTAACTTTAGATCTATCTATCTATTTAAAAGTCTATCTTTATGTAATTTATCTTTTTATATATTTATCTATTTATTTATTTATCAATCAATCAATTAATCTAACCGTATATCTTTCTATATGTCTATCTATATTTTTAATATCTATCTCTATAACTATTTGTCTATCTATCTATGTATAAATTTGTCTATCTATCTCTCTATCTATTTGTTTATCTATCTATCTATTTATTTGTCTATCAATTTATCGAACTATCAATCTATCTGTCTATATATTAGTATATCTATTTATCTACATATTGGCTAACTATATCTTTATCTATCTATCTAAATATCTTTCTATCTATGTGACTATCTTGCTGTCCATTATCTATCTATTTATTTGTCTATCAATTTATCTATACATTAATCTATATATCTTACTATCTATTTGTCTAAATTTCTATCAATATATCTATATATGTGTCTATATATCAGTCAAATTATCTATCTATCTATCTATAGATCTATATATCTATCTATGAATTTGTCTGTCTATCTAACTATTTGCTATCTATTTCTTTATCTATCTATTTATATATTTACCTATTTATCTATCTATCTTTTTGTTTGTCTATTTTTATGTCTCCCTATTTGTTTATCTGTATATCTATCTATATATCTATCTGTCTATCTATCTATCTATTTATATAAATATCTATCTGTCTATCTGAATATCAAACTATCTATCTATCCTTTTGTCTATATATCTTTCTATCTATATATATATCTATCTATCTATCTGTGTATATATGTCTCTATCTGTCTATCTATCTATCTTTTTATCTATCTGTCGATCTATTTCTTTATTAATCTATTTGTCTACAATCTATCTATCTATCGATCTATCTTTCTTTCTTTATTTCTGTATATCTATCTGTCTATCTAATTTTATATCTATCTATCTATCTTTCTATAATCTTCCTATCAATCAATCTATATATCTATCTATCTAACAATCTATTTATCTATCGATAAATATATCATCTATCTATTTTTCTATCTATCTATCTTTTTGTCTATCTATCTATCAATCTATTTGCATATTAATATATCTATCTATCTATATTATAATCTATTATCTATCTAACTAACTAACTAACTATCTATATCATCATCAATCTATTTGCATATCAATATATCTATCTATCTATATTTCAATATTTCTATCTCTCTATCTAACTAACTAACTAATATGTCTATCTATTAGTCTAACTATCTATAGATCTTTCAATCTTATTTGAAGTTTTCTATCTATCAATCACTCTATCTGTCTATCATCTATCTATCTAAAAATTTATCTATCTTTTATTTCTTTTTGTCTATCTATCTATCTATGTGTATTATGTGTCTCCATGTTTTATATTACTTCTATTTATCTATCTGTATATATATGAAGCAAACTTTTCGTCTATCTATCACTTTATTGTATGTCATCTATCTCTCATTCTATTTATCTATTAGTCTGTTTATCTAATTATTTATCATATTCGTGATTATGTGTTTATCTATCTATTGTCTATCTACCTATCTATCTGCTGACTAATATCTGATTAGGTGTCTATCTATCTTATATCTATCTATCTACTATCTGTCTGTCTATCTTTCTAACTGTCTATTTTTTATTTATCTATCTGTTTATATGTGTATGATCTATATGTCTATCTTTCTGTTATATATATCTATCTATCCATCTATCTGTCATTTGTCTATTTCTATCTATTTATCTATCTGTCTATCTATCTATTTGTCTAAATTTGTCTATCGTCTATCTATCTATTTGTCTAACTATTTGTTTTTATCTATCTATCTATTATGTCTATATGTCTCAATATCGACTATCTATCTATCTATCAGTCTATCTATGTATTATTTATCTATATGTTATTATATTTGTGTATTTATATATTTATCTATTTACCTTTTTATCTATCTCTCTGTCAAATGTTTGTCTGCCGATATATTGATATATATATCTTTTTATTCTGTCTATTATCTATATCTATCTATCTATCTTTTTATCTATCTATCTATCTATCTATCTAACTGTGTATCTCTCTATTTATCTTTTTATCTATCTATTTGTCAATCTATTATAATATATAAATAAATAAATATATATCTGATATCTATCTGTCGGTCTATGATCTATCAATAATATATATATATATATATATATATATATATATCTAATTGTCTATATATCTATCAATCTATATATTTTATCTATCTATCTAATATCTATGTACCTATCTATTATCTATCTATCTATCATTCTTTTTGTTTATCTATTTTTCATTATCTATCTTTAATATTTCTATCAATCTTTCTATGATCTATCTATAAATTTGTCTATCTCTCTCTTATATTCATTTGTCTATCAATCTATCTATTTTTCATATTTTATATATATTTATTTATCTATCTTTCTTTCTATCTATCGATAAATCTATCTATCTATCTATCTGTCTGTCTATCTATATATCTGTCTATTTATCTATTTATCTATCTATCTCTCTCTCTATATGTCTATCTATCTGCTTATTGGATCTATCTAATAATCTATCTATCTGTCTAATTATATATAATATCTATCTATCTGTCTATGTAGTGGTCTATCAATAAATCTATCAATCTGTCTATCTAACTATCAACAATTTTTCATTCGACCATTTCCATCACTATCTATTGCAAATTTATATTTCAATGAAAAATCAA
>JAREIK010000012.1:0-5000 GCA_029783825.1 Sapria himalayana
TCTACTTAATTTTAAACTTTTTATAAAATGACTTGCAAGTAACTTCATATATATATATATATATATATATATATATATATTGATTTTATTTTACATTCAGTGCCCAAGACAACAAGGTAGTGTTGAATGTGGATACTATGTCATGAGATATATGAGAGATATCATTCTTGATCAAGGATGTCTAACATCAAATGTATGTGTTGATTTGTTTTTTCTCAATATATCAGTTATTTTTAGTTTTCCAATTTTATTGATTAAGATAATACTTTACTTTTCAACAATTTAATGGGAAGGAATCATACAACAAAGATGAGTTGGATGAAGTACGATTTGAATGGGTGATGTTGGTGACTCAATTAATACGTTCCTCGGTTTGTAAAGCATTGATAACATCTTATTGTATTGAAGCATGAACAAATTTTGGGATTTACAACATTAACTTTTGATGAGGGTCGTAATTTATATCTCTTTTGAACCAAACTATGACTGAAGGTAAATTGTTCGACATAATCATTTGAAGACATTTTAGTATTTAACTTATAAATTCATTATATTCTATAATTTTCATATGTTGAATTACGTTAGTATATGAATGCATGATTCTTAGGTGTTTAAACGTAAATTTTTTTTTGTCAAGTTAGGAGATCTTCCTACTTTGGAATGGTCCATGAACAATTGTGATAATAAAGGTATTTTTTTAATGAGATCATAGTTATTACTTCTTACTTTCAATTAAATATTCAAAACTTGAATATGTAATTAGAATTTTTTTGTTTTTGTACTATCTTTTTTGTATGTTGTCAACCATAGATATTTTGTTGTAGATAGACAATGGAAACAATTATGATTCTGACTTTTGGCTTCAATACTTTACCACAATAGTGTAAATTACCTTTTAACCCTTATAAAACACAATAATTATTTCAAGGCACAACTTTTTTTTCATGCAGCCAATATTTTATTAATGAATCTAAAACTATATGTTGATTGGATTACTATATTTGTGTAATCAAATAGAACTTGAAATTACATTACATAGCATATCATCGAGTTTTTTTTTTTATGTGTTGGGAAGATGGCAAGTAATTAACTTTCAATTTATGATATTTAATTGGTTTTTGTAGTGTTTTTTCAAGTTGTTTGTGAGATCTTTAAACTCACTACACACCTTTAGGTTTTTAATGGATTATTATTGTTTTGTATTTTAAAAGACATTATCAACTTTTATGCCATAATTGATAAATCTCTTTCTTTACATTTTATCCATACTATTAACTTTGTTTTTGTTGTTGTTAAATTTGTTTAATCGTATATGTCAATTGTTATATAATTTATTTTTATGATATGTTGTTATCATTCCTATTTTTTATTCTAATTCACTATAATATATTTTTTTCTGCAAGTGCAAGTATTTATTGTTCATCTATTTGTATGCAGGTTACCTTATTTGGAAATTAACTCTCAACTTTGTCAGGCTAGCAGGAACCAATTTTATAGAGTTAAGGCACAATTGGGTTGCATATATCAGAAAATTTGAATTGATTTTAAGAAACGAATGTTGAAATTGTGTTATATTTTTTTTGATTTGTAAGAAGTCTGAGTTTCCCATTGTACTTGAAAACTATATTCTTTGTATGGATTGTAAAGAATGTTGTTTTATGTGCATGCAGTATTACAATAACAGGTGAAAATATATTTACAATAATTATTAAATTTAATATTATTTAAATCATAATCTTCCTTGACGTTTTTTCTAAGCGTCATAGTATTAAAAAAAATTTACGATAGCTACAACATATAATGACATTTTTTTTGCAGTGTCGTTGAATCATACTTTGATGCTCAAATAAAGCATCATTGTTAACAAAAATAACACTTTATTTTAGCATCAATGTATGATTCAACGACACTGCAAAAAAATGTCATTATATGTATAGACTTTTTATGTCATGCTAGCGGATGACGCTTTTTACACATCATTGATTATGGTTTTTGTTGTAGTGTATATACATAAATAGAAAGATAGAAAGACATATAGAAAAACAGATAGATAAACAAATAGACATATAGATAGGAAAAGGATAGATAGACAAATACATAGACAAAAAGATATACATATAGATATACATATAGATAAACATATAGGTAGATGTATATTTAGACAGATAGATAAATTGAAAGATAGACAAATAGAGAGTCAAATAAATAGATGGATAGATTGATTGTATATAAATAGATATATAGATATACAGATAGATCGACAGATAGATATATAGATAGATAGTTAGTTAGATAGATTGATAGTTTGCTAAATAATTAAATAGATTGATAGAAACATTAATAGACAATTTGATAGACAGATTTATAGATAGATTAATAGACAGATTGATTTATAGATTGATAGACAAATTGATAGATAGATTGATAGACAATTTGATAGATAGATTGATAGACAAATTGATATACACAAACATAAATAGATAGATAGATAAATATATAGATAGATATATAAATATATAGATATATAGACAGATAGGTCGACAAATTGATTTATAAAGAGATAGACAGATAGATAAATAGATAGTTAGATAGATACACAGAAAGATAGATAGATAGACAGATATATAAATAGATAGACAAATAAATTAATTGATTGATAGATAGATAGACAGATATATAAATAGATAGACAAATAAATTAATTGATAGAAAGATAAATAGAAAGATATATAGATAGACATATAGATAGATAGATAAATAGTTAGATAGATAAATTTACAAATAGATATATAGATTGATAGGTAGATTAATAGGCAGTTAGTTAGATAGATATATAAACACATAAATACACATTTAGATAGATAGAGTGACTAATAGACAGATAGTTAGACATTTAGATAGATAAATAGATAGATAGATAAGTTGATTGTTTGACAGATAGATAGACTAATAGATAGATAGATAGATAGATAGATATAAAGATAGATAAAGAAATAGTTAGATAGATCAATAGTCACATATATAGATAGATCGATATACAGATAGACATATAGATAGATATATAGATATACAAATAGACAAATAGATAGACACATTGATATATGGAAAGTTTGTTGGATCAGATAGACGGATATATAGATTGAAAAATATATAGATTAATAGATAGATATATAAATAAAGTGATAAAAAGATAGACATATAGAAAGACATATAGATAGACAAATAGATAGATAGATAGGTAGATAGACAAATAGATAAACTTATATATAGACAAATTAATATATATGTAGATAGATAGATGGATAGATAGAATGATAGATTAATATATAAAAAAATAGATAGATAGAAAGATGTTAAGGATAATCCATCCCTGTTAGGTTTTCAGTTCATCGGAAGCAGTAAAACAACAAAAGGAAATGACAACAGAAAATAAACAACAGCATTCCAATAGTTTGTATATATTTAGTTTATTCAATTCACAGCTGAATTATCCCATGCACAGAAAGCTTAAAAATAGAACTAATATATAGTTCATCCACAGACTAGCCAAACACACAGTATACGTGATTCACTAGTCATTCAGCACGACTAGCTACATCCACCAACAAGCGCCTATACATTTCAGATTATAACAAAAACATCATTCTTACAAGTTATGCAGCAGTTGCTATAAAAATCACGTAGAGAAGAGCAGAGAGGAGGAGAAAATAGAGAGTCTGATGAACAGTACAAAAATGCGAGCGAGCAATTAAAATTAAACAGAAGAGAAACAATATATATTGTAGAGGCTAGGTCGGGTCGGATCACTCGAACGGGTCAGCTCTTTCGAAAAAATTTCTGGCCCCCTGACCGGGCAGCGGTTCCCCTGTTATTAGGTTTTGCTAGATCCGCAAGCTCCCAATATTTGACTTCTTTCACTGAAACAAATATTAAACAAAAATAATTTGGTTTAACATAAATGGAAATAAAAAACACATTACACAAATTCAACAATAGATAAATATATATATATATATATAGTTAGTTAGTTAGACTGATTGATAGACTGAAAGATAGGCAAATAGATAGAAAAATAGAGAGATTGATAGATAGTTTAAAAGGTAGATAGACAGACCTATAGATATATAGAAAGATAGAAAAATAGTTCGATTGATAGATAGACAGATTGATAGATAAAAAGATAGACAAATAGATAGCTAGATAGATAGAAATATATATAGATATACATATAGAAAGATATATAGATATATAGCAAGATAGTTATATTGACAGATAAATAGACATCTAGATTGATAGATATTTAGTTTGATAGATATATAGATAAATAGATAGAAATATAGATAAATACATAGACATATTGATAGATTGATTGATAAACGTATAATAGACACAATAGATAAATAGATAGATACACAGACAGACAGACAGATAGATATATAGATGATTTGATAAATAAATTGATAGATAATTAGATAGATAGATTGATTGAAAAAAATAGATAGATAGATAGATATATAGATAGACATATATATAGAAAGAAATATAGATAGATAGATAGATAGATAGACATATAGATAGAAAGATAAAAATATATACTGATAGACAAATAGATTGATCGATAGCTAGATAGACATATAGACAGACAGACAAATAGATAGATTGACAAATTGATAGACAAACAGATAGACATACAAATATATAGATAGATAGATAGTTAGTTAGTTAGATATATAGATAGATTTAAAGACAAATAGATAGATTATAGATAAATAGATAAATGGACAGATATAGATAGTATACATATAGATAGACTATAGACATATAGATATATAGAAAGATAGACTATCTATAGACAGACAAATAGATAGACAGATAGACAAAAATATAGCTAGATTGATAGATAGTGTGATAGATAGATAGACAGTCAAATAGATATATAGAAAGACATATAAATAGATAGATATAAATCGATAGAAAGATAAAAAGAATTAAGAATAAGAA